>VZQC01009966.1:910010-1087398 GCA_009823505.1 Rhizomys pruinosus
AAATCTCTACCTCTCACCCTGTTCAAAAGCCAACTCCAGATGGATCAAAGACCTCAACATGAAACCCAAAGCTCTGAAGGTGATAGAAGAAAAAGTTGGCAGTCACCTATAAGACATAGGCATAGGAAAAGACTTTCTAAATCAGACAGCAGCTGTGCAAGAATTAAGGTTGACAATTGACAAATGGGACCTCATTAAACTCCAAAGCTTCTGTACATCAAAAGAAACAATCAAGGAAGTGAAGAGAACACCCACAGAGTGGGAGGAAACCTTCACTGCAGATACATCTTACAAAGCATTGATTTCCGGAATATATAAACTACTCAAAAAAGAAAGAAGAAAGAAAATAAACCACTCACTCAAAAGATGGAGCAAAGAGCTGAACAGAGACTTCACAAGTGAGGAATTAGAGATGGCTGAGAAACATCTTAAAAAATGTTCAATGTTTAAGGAAATGCAAATTAAAACCACTTTAAGATATCATCTCACTCCCATAAGACTGTCTAGGATCAAATAAACAAATGATACCAAGTGCTGGAGAGGTTGTGGGGAAAGGGGAACACTTACCCAATGCTGGTGGGAATGTAAACTCATATAGCCACTATGGAAAGCAGTCTGGAGAACCTTTGGAAGATTCAAAATGAGCTTGCCACCTGACCCAGTCATACCACACCTGGGTATATACCCACAAGACTCATCTTACCTCAGCGATATATGCACAGTCATGTTTATTGCAGCTCTCTTCACAATAGCAAAAAGCTGGAGCCAACTCAAGCACCCCACAAGTGATGAGCGGGTAGAGAAAATTTGGTACATCTACACAATGGAGTTCTATGCAGTGGTAAAGAAAGATGACATCATGAACTTTGCAGAAATGGATGGAACTAGAAGATATTATGTTAAGTGAAGTAACACAGTCCCAGAAAAACAAATGACGAATGGTATCCCTCATCTGTGGTTGCTAGCACCAATTACCTAGTGTAAATATTTCTTGCGCAGGGCTCCTTGAGCTTTTGTCCAAGTATTTGGGAGTGATGTATATTGGAAAGAACAACAACAACAACAACAACAACAACAGAAAAGACTGTGTCAAAGAACTGACTGAAACGGTGAACTTCTGCTCTAAACAGTCAACTTCTGCATGGAGAATTTTGAGAAAGACTGAGAAAAAGATGAAAAACATGTTTGGCAGAATGCATGAGCTCTGGTGGGGTGGGGGTTATCGAGGGGGACACGGGTCTAGATTTGATTTGTAATGTAATCTTGTGTTATATCTATCTATATATATATATAAATAAATAAAAACCAAAAAAAAAGAAAATTTACTAGACATATAGTTAGATAGGTAGTAACTTTTACATCACCTGCAATAAAGTATCTTTCAAAAATACTTTTGGGGAACTTATTTAACTACTTTTTGATCTTACATTAAAAGAAAGATGATACATAACATAACTTTTCTTCAACTAATGTTAAATTATTTCTGTGATATCTTCTGAAACTTTCTTTGAGACATTAGACTTCTAGCTATTACTAATCTGTTGTCTATTCATCATCAGTGTCATCAACATCTAAAACAGCTAGGCTCTTTCACTAATGTCAAATAAGCAAAATACTATATTCTTCAGTCTTTCGAGGTTAACTTTTTATTATACATACTGTCCTTAAGGTTAATACACATTCTCCACAGCTGTGAGCTATCCTTCGGCTTGCTGAGTACAGCCCCATGGCACAGGTGTACTGCACCTTGTATGAACACTTACCCATTGAGGGACATTTAGGTTATTTCCCATTGTTAGCTATTATAGCAGAGCTAGTAAGTGTTTGGCATATATTTTATATGAAGACTTGTTCTGGTTTCTCTGTAGTATATGCAAACTCGGTGGATTATACACAAACCCATTTTAGCTTTGAGGAATCTATTGAAGAACGGCAGTGCCTTTACCATCCCTTCAACCTTGGGTGAAGGTTCTAAGTTCAGTACATTTTTCATAAGCACTTTGGGTTATTATTTTTTTTAATTTTATTTTAGTTATTTATTTTATTTTATTTATTTCTGTATGTATATGAATGTACTGTCTGCTTGCAAGTTGTGCACCCGTGTCGTGCAATGCCGTGGAGGTCAGAAGAGGGTATTGGACTCCCCTGGAACTGGAGTTCTCCTGGAATTGGAGTTTCAGATGGTTCTCAGCCGCCATGTGGGTGCTGGGGATCGAACCCGGGTCCTCTGTAAGAGCGGTCTGCGCTCTTAACCACTAGGCCATCTCTCCAGCCCTATTTTAGTTATTTTAATGAGAGTTTAGTGATACCTTATTGTGATTTTAATTTGTCTTCCAGCCCCCTCTTCCCTAATGATCCCTGAACCCTGGGTGGGTGGAGTTCAACATAGGAGTCCTGTCCAAGGATATAGATGCTGTAGACTCTTATTCTCTATCCTTTGCTATTTGTGACCTTTTGTGTTCCCGGCCAAATGTTGCATGAGGGAGCTTAATTAACAAGAATCAAGAGATTCATTAGTGTCATTGTAGATGTGCCACTTGGGCTTGGGCAATTCACAGACAATGTCTATGTGTGACCAGTTGTGGTAGTCTGTAGTAGTGGTCTCTGGTGCAAAAGAAACTTCTTTGATGAGTCGTGACTAGGATACTTGACTATAAATAAAAGGATACATATTTTGTACATAGTAAGAAATTAAATTAGTCTAGGGATTTGACAGTCTTGGGGTTTTCTCTAAGATCTATGACCTCACCACCCAGGTGTATTTGGCTTTGTTTACAGTACCACACATGAGTTTCATCCCACTGAATGGGTTTTAAGTCCATTTAGGTCACTGTTGATTACCCTCAAGATAAAAGTGCCATTACTCCACCAGTGTCATTTGCCACGTCAATCATTGATGTGGCTATTTGTTCTAGAATCTGGGGTCAGACCATTGTTTGATGTTCTCCCATAACAGCTTGCATAGTGCTCTCCAAAGCTATGAGGCTAGCCTTCAGGAGAGGTGGCTTCCAGGTCAGTTCCAGCTCCATTGCTCCAAATCCTGTTTCTGACACATGTCCCGTCTTTGGCAATAGGGTCTTACCTTCAAGTTCTGCGAGGCAATCAAGGGAGTCTCCTGGACTATCCCGGCAAACAACTCAAAAAGAGGTTTCTTCTTTCTGGCACTAGTTCTTGTTTTGTAACCTTCAGCTACACACGTGGACGCACGTAGAGACTTTCCATCATGAGCTTCTCACCTCTGAAGTGTCTTATGCCATCATAGTGGGTGCTAGGTTTTCAACATATGGATTTATTAAGGATGCATAAGTATTCAATCTATAACATTATATTGTTCTTTATGCTTGAGAGAAGCACGATGTTTATGCCATTACTTCAGTGCCCTAAACCTTGAAAAGAGAAGGTAACTCAACTCAGTTTTCCTCAAATACTGGCTAACTTTGTCAATGAGAAGCTCCAGAAAGAGAAATAAGAGACACTGCTGTTTAGCTGCAGTTCCATCAGCTTCCCAGAAAATAGAATATTGCATTAGTTTGTTCAAAGGTATGGAAATATCTCTTTCAAACCTATCAATGGAATATTTCCTTGCATCCCCTGGCTGCTGGGCAGGATTCCTCCTCTTCATATCCTTCACCTTCTTGCTGCTGCTGCTGCTGCTATGAGATGCATGTGTCCTGCACACCAGCATGCCA
This sequence comes from Rhizomys pruinosus, assembly GCA_009823505.1. Classification (NCBI taxonomy): domain Eukaryota; kingdom Metazoa; phylum Chordata; class Mammalia; order Rodentia; family Spalacidae; genus Rhizomys; species Rhizomys pruinosus. The sequence continues at coordinate 913,700 of VZQC01009966.1, forward strand.
GGGTACAGCAAGTGGCTTCTTGCTGCTGCTGCTGCTGTGAGATGCATGTGTCCTGCACACCAGCATGCCAGGCTACAGCAGGTGGCTTCTTGCTGCTGCTTGCTGTGAGATGCACGTGTCCTGCACACCAGCATGCCAGGATACAGCAAGTGGCTTCTCGCTGCTGCTGCTGCTGCGGCTGCTGTGAGATGCATGTGTCCCGCACACCAGCTTGCCAGGCTACAAGTGGCTTCTCGCTGCTGCTTGCTGTGAGATGCATGTGTCCTGCACAGCCAGGCTATAGCAAGTGGCTCTCCTCTCTTATTCTTATATCTTCATCAATAAAAGGAAAATGTGGAAATAGAAAAGGTGAAGTTTCTCCTGATTTTAGTGCATACAATCTTGCAACTTCTAGGAAGCGAATGTATAGAAAGCTCAGAACTGGGTGATACGCTGCAGGTTCATGATTTCCCCAAATAAAGAGGCAAATCAAAATTATTTCTGGAGTTTTGCCCAGGGTAATACCAGCATTAATCAATAAAGTATATTTAGAAGCACCACAGGCCATATCTGTCTTAACTTAATGCCTTCGTTTTTATTGTTACTAATAACAGCAGTCCAATCCGCACTGCCCATCTGTGCGGGGAGGTGGTGGTGGGCGGACATCAACACACACAGTGTAATGTAGGAAACTTGCAAAGAATAAATAGTTATTTTTTAATTAATATTTTTGTTAAAAAGAAATATCTATGTGTTAAAACATGTATCTGTATATTGTAGGAGAGCCATTTTTCTTAGCCACCAAATTTTAAGTTTATGAGAAAGGACACCAAGAAGTAAGTACTAAGTAAAGATTTTTTTAAATTAAAGGAATAGTTTGTTAATTTAAAACCATTTCAGTTGCTTTTTTCAAGTATTTGAGTTGGCTTAGCTCTTTGTACATAGAGATGAAGGAATTACATAGCACTGAGTCACTGTGGTTTGAGAGTCTTGCTGAGAGCAATTCCTGCTCTTGGCATGCCCCAGCTATGTGATCTTGGACAAGCTTATTGACTTCTCTAAATAGCAATACCTTTTCCTATGAAGTGATGGTGATAATAGCATCGATGTCAAAAGGTTATTGTGAGAAATAATGAAGATAAAAATCTTGAGATAAAAATCTGTGTAATTCTCTGTAATTCCAATCAACCTCTAAAGTTTTACTGGAAATATATTGGGCTAATTGACTTGTATTTACAGGGTGGTCAAAATTGCTATTATAGGAAAACTCAAATTATACTGACAGTAAAAATTCACTTTTTCTTTCAGATAAGGTGGACCGAGAGGATTGGGGTCTTAAGTCTGTTTTATTCAGTAACTACAGGTAGAAATCAGTATTTTGTTGCCAAGAATAGGGTAGGAGCATACATGTACATGTACATACATGTACCTTCTGGGGTCCTGGCGACAATGGCACGGATTTAACAGGCATTCCTTCCCGCTGTTACCCACTGGCAGTTACAAGGACAGAACAGACCGTCCCAAGTTACTTCTGGCCTTGGTTTGACACATGGACCACATGGAGCAATGAATAATCAGTTTGTTTTGTCAGAGAGAACCACTACTACGTGGGCTCCAGACAGTTTTTTTCTGTGACATGATTTTGAGTGCAGGCACTGCTAGGGTGGAGTGGATGTCTATTGGCCTGGGCACGATGGATGTGAAGGTGCAGCCGTGCAGTCACAGATACTTGGGACAGCCGAGAAGGGAGTATTAGAATCATGAGCTCAAGACAAATGAGTTTGAAATGCCTCAAAAATAAATTAATAGTAACCATAGAAACCAGGAAATTAGAAAGGAATCATGGGGCTGGAGAAGAAGAAGAAGAAGAAGAAGAAGAAGAAGAAGAAGAAGAAGAAAGAGAGAGAGAGAGAGAGAGAGAGAGAGAGAGAGAGAGAGAGAGAGAGAGAGAGAGAGAGAGAGAGAGAGAGAATAGGACACAACTGTTATCAAGGGGGAAATGAGCTGTGTGTGGGACTTTGAGGAGTGGGGAGGGTGGGTATGCAGAGAGGAAGGAGAGATAAATAATACTGAGTGCTAAAAAAGCCTTAGAAAAATATATTATTTTCTAAACTTATGTAAAATACACTTATGGGGCTGGAAAGATGTCTCAGCAGTTAAGAGAGGACCCGGTTCAGTTCCCAACACTCTATGACAGCTAACAATCTTCTGTTACTGTAGTTCCAGGGTATCCAAATCTGATCTCTGTGGGAATTGTAAAACATGGGTACACTTACATACATGCAGGCATAAAATATATATACACATAAAAGAAAAATAAAACACATATATAACATGTGTGTGTGTGTTCATATATACAGAGCATAAGTTTAGCAGAAATCCCAGTTCCAGCCAAGGGAACCTCCCTTCCAGCTTGTTGGTCATGATAATCTAGAGACTTTCAGAACAATAGAAGTTACTGCTATAGTCCTTGGCTGCCTTCCACAACTTGAAACTAAGACCCTAGTGCTGAAGACACCTCAGACACAGACGTGGAGGTATTGAGCTGGGAGGGATCTGATATCCTTCTTGAGGACCAACACACTTAGTATCTGAAGGTGCTGTGCAAGTCGTGCAGGGAGAAAAACCATCGGTGACTCTACCCAGCTATGAAGTCTATGAAGCACAGTGATGACCAGCCTAGCAAAATCGTGCTAATGGTGCAGGGGTGGCACTTTTAACTTGGTGTTAATGAACAGAAGTCTAATTGGACTTAAGTCCCACTTACATCCATACAGGCAAAATATTCACACACATAAAATAAAAAAAAAAAGAGAAAACCTATAGAGTTGGAGAAAACCTTCAACATTGATACAGAGCATTAACATCCATATATGGAATACTCAAAAAACGAAGAAGAAAACAAATGACTCACTCAAAAGATGGAGTAAAGGGTTGAACAGAGACTTCAAAAGTGATGAAGTAAAGATGGCTGAGAAACATCTTAAAAAGTCTTCAACGTTGCTAATAATTAAGGAAAATGCAAATTAAAACCTCTTTAAGATATCATCCCACTACGATAAGACTGGCTAAGATCAAGAAAACAACCAAATGCTGGAGAGGTTGTGGGGAAAGGGGAACACTTATCCACTGGTGGTAGGAATGTAAACTTATACAACCACTATGGAAAGAAGTGTGGAGAACCCTTAAAAGACTCAAAATGAACCTATGACCTGACTCAGCCATACCACTCCTGGGTATATACCCACAAGACTCATCCTACTGTAGAGATATATGCACATCTATGTTTATTGAAGCTCTTGTCACAATAGAGAAGAACTGGAAGCAACCCAAGTGCCCCTCAACCAACAAGTGGATGATGACAAAAATGTGGTACATCTACAAAATGGAGTACTATGTAGCAGTAAAGAAAGATGACATCATGAATTTTGCAGGCAAATGGATGGAAATAGAAGCTATTATGCTAAGTGAAGTAACACAGTCCCAGAAAAAGAAATGACGAATTGTATCCCTCATTTGTGGGATAGGTGTAAGGCAAACTGAGCAATGTTAATGTTATATTTCTTTTTATCTGAAAACAACTGTGCCATCATAAGGTGAATCCCTTAAGGGGTCCTAGAATTAACCTACCACTTATTTTCAGACTTTGTAATTTTGGTATATGGGTGGAGAATATGTATGCATATTTTAGAGTAATATAAATTAAAGGGAAAAATGTGAATTCCTAAACATGTTTTTGAATTAACATGCAGTTTATTTTCAGATGTCATAATTTTGGTATTTGCGTGATGTATATATAGACATATTTTGGAGCAATACAAAATGGAGGGAACACCACCACCAAAGGACTGGATCAAAGAACTGACTGAAACAGTAAACTTCTGCTCAAAACAATAAACCTCTGCATAGAAAAACTTTAAAAAGACTGAGAAAAAGATGCAAAACATGTATGGCAGAATGCATGAATTCAGGTGGGGTGGGGGGCATGGAAAGGGGAATTAATCTAAATGGGACCAAGAACTGTTGTATGAAAGGCACATAATAATCAATAAAAATATAAAAAAATATAAAAATATATGGTGGTAAATTTTTAGAAGGTTTAAAAAAATCAGATTTGTTGTTGATCAAAAAAGGTCATTGGCTAACAGTCACAATGGGCCAGGGGGGTATTCTGAAAAAGAGACTGCTGTTTCTTACAGGTGATAATTGTGAGTAGTGACCAAACAGTCACTGTGATGAGCAGAAAAACAGGCTGGATTCAGGTCCAAGTTCAAACCCCAGTCTCTGCCACCCAGCTTTGTTGCTGCATATTGAACATCACTATTAACATACACTGGCAATACATTTTTATTTAAGGTGAGATTAAATAATAATTCAGTAAGAGTAAGATAAGAACAATATATTTTCATAAGAGTCTATGTTCAATTTAGATAGCATTTTTCAGAGATTATGTTCTTCCTCATATTTTTGTGTAGGGCTATCTTTATGTTGACACACTAATATAATTTCCCCCAATACAACCACTGATCCATGAAGTTGCAGTCTGAAAATGACTTTTTCTGACATTTTGATCTCTACTTTGAAATACCCTCAAAAGGCCATTTTTGCCCTTACCAAACCTGTTGATATATATATATATATATATATATATATATACACACACACACACACATATATATTTATATATATCCCTTTTTATTTCTTTTAGAATTCTGGTTTTCTTATCCAGCAGATAAATGCTTTTGTCCTATACAGAAATTAATTATGTTTTTTTCAGTTTTCTTGTCTAGTTTGTAAGTAGCCTCATTTTCACACAAGAAAGGCAGACGACCCAGAGAGACTGTGTCCTGTCATATGTTTTTGCAGAGATAGAATTACCATCGGAGACCTTCTTCTGGTGGAATAGAAGCATAATATCCTTAAAATATCTATACAATCAGTATAACATTTTCTTAAGATTGATATCTTTTAGATCTTTGAACAGCAAAGTGTTCACTCATTAAAAAGTTTTATTAAATTATTGGCAATTTTAGATCATATTATGTGAAATGTTTAAATGACTTAAGTTTGATTTTCATATTCATTTCCTGAGTAATTTGCTAGAGAAAGTGGAACGGTATGATGATATTTTATGAACTTTAAATCATTCTCTTCTCAAAAGTCATGCTGGGAGCTGCCATTTAAAAATAAACAAACACAACTGAAATAGCTCTTGAGGAATAATCGTGTTAGATTGAAAATGAGTGAATGCTGTTGAAGTGTATGCATGACTAAGCTGGTCTCAAAGTGACAGCTCACCTGTTGTTCAAAATGAAAGCTACCCACCACCCTTGGCTTGGTGCAAGTGTGGGCAATTGTATCTATCAGTAATAATGATCGAATGAATGAACATTGGTGAATACAAAACAAATCAGAAAATTCTCTTTGGCTAAGGCTGAACTTGGAATTTTATTTCCATTGAAGGAATGGGTGATAGCTCAGGACTGAATTCACAGATCCTTATATACGACAGCATATGCCCCATGAAAGAGACAATTTGCTTTCTCCTTTACGTGTTTTCTTTTTATTTCCCATTGCTCTGGCCAGCAGCACAGTGCTGTGTTGAGCAGATGTTTGGGAGTGGCTGTAAGTGCCTTGCTGTGGATCTTAGAAGAAAATCTTTCAGCCTCTTGTTGCCAAGTATGGCTCTGGCTCTGCATGGCCGTTATTATATATGCATAGCTACATCTCCTGTATGCTTAATTTATAGGTAGATTTTAAATATGAAAGGATGTTGAACTCTGTCAAACGTATCTTCTACATTTATTAGCATGATCATATGATTTTTATCTTTTTGCTCCTGGGGTAGATTATTTTTATTGTCTGTGTCCTTCCTGATTAGTGTGTGATCTCTGTTACTTGATTTCACATTCAGTTTGCTGCTATTTTTTTGAAGGCTTTTACATCTTTGGTTATCAGTGATATTGACCTGGCATTTCCCCTTCTTACCATGTTTTTCTTTTACTTGATACTAGGGCTTGAAAAATGGGCTTAGAAGCACTTACTCTTTGATGTTTTGTAGCTGTGAGAAATGCATTAACTTTCTCTTCAGTGTTTAAGGAGTTAAAGCATGGGACCCCTGGCTTTCTATGAGGAGCCTTTTCGTTACTGCTGTTTTTTTTTTTTTTTTTTTTTTTTTTTTTTTTTTGTTGTTTTTTTTTTACTTCCTGTGGCTCATTCCTGGAAAATTAGAGCTTTCTGCTAGTTTTTTTCTTTCTTTTCTTAAGGTGTAATAATTTATTATGTGTAAAATAATTTTTATTGATGTTTGTGTATTTCAGACATCAGTTCTCAGTTCCATTTAAGACACATTCCCGCTTCCCATTCCCCACCCCACCCCAGATCATGCATTACAGCCATACAGTTCTTCATCCTTCTCTCAGTCTTTTTAATTACAAACGTTTGCGCTAAAAGGTTTATTGTTTTTGGGAAGAATTTAACTATGTCATCCGTTCTTTGACTCCAGTCCCTATGTTGTGGTTTTGCCTCTCACAATTTTTATATGTCCAAAATATGCCTATATAAACGTCACACACTGTACCAGAAGTTATGCTCCTCCAGGAAAACTTGTATGTTTAACCCAATATAATGTTTAAGAGTTCACATTTTTTCCATTTAAATTTTATATTACTATAAAATATGGATGAATGTTTTCCACCCATATACAATTAATTGCCATGTCGGAAATTATGTGGTAAGTTTAACCCTAGGGCTCATTAAGAGTTTCACCTTATAACATCATAGTTGCTTTCAGATAGAAAGAGGTATAGCAATAACATTGCTCAGCTTGTCTTTTGATTGGGGGATTTGCATCCACAAATGAGGGAAACCATTCCCTGTTTGTTTCTTTGGGACTGTGTTACTTCACTTAGCACAATGGCTTCAAGTTCCATCCATTTACCTTCAAAGTTCATGATGTCATCTTTCTTTACCACTGCATAGAATTCCATTTTGTAGATGTACCACATTTTTGTTATCCACTTGTTGTTTGAGGGGCACCTGGGTTGCTTCCAGCTTCTTGCTATTGTGATAGTTTTTTTTTTTTTCCTGTTTCTATTGTAAGTTTTTTGTGAGTCTACCACGGGCTTTAATTTTTTGATATTATGAGGCTCACACTGAAACATTTTATATTTTATAATGATATATATATATATATATATATATATATGAAACTATAATAGTGAAAATTATTACATTGATTGGCAACTTAAAATTAGTGTAAAGTAAAATTAAAGTGATTTAATAAAGCACATGTGTAGCTCTAACAATGTTTTAAGGTATACAATTTTTCACTTTATTTTTGGAAACTGTACTTCATCTTTACTTCCTTTCATGTTTTATGCTTGGTATCATAATTCACATCTTTTTTAGATTGTGCTTTCATTAACAGTTACTGGCAGAGTTGTTTTAAATATTTTTAGCATATGTATTTAGCATTAGAGTTAAAATAATTTGGGTACCTTACTCACAGCAATAGAGCTTCGGGATTTCGCTACATCTGACCTTTACAGTGAGCCTTCTGCAGTTATGCATTCATATTTTGACTGGTAGTGTCCTTTCGGTTGAACTCAAAGAACTCTAGCATTTCCTCTAAGGCAGGCCTCCTGGTGACAAAGTCTCACTGAGGTTTCTTATTGGAAAATCTTTTTCTTGCTGAGCCTGGCACTCTTGTGACTTCAGCACAGTCAGCTTGCTCACCAGGATGTTCAGTTTTCATTTCTCCAGATTTGTTTTTTAATTTTTTTACTCATTGTTTATCGAAGTAAACAAACTGGGTAGTTTCTAGGACCTCAAACTCTTTCTTGCTGACAAAGCTCAGAATTAACTGTTCACTTCTGTCTCATTCTTGCAAGCCACCGCTTATTTCTCTTTTATGGCTTCGATCTCTTTGCTGCTTCTAATTTTGCTTGTGGATTCTTTTCCTGATTTTCTTACTTACCTATCATTGTTCTCTTATAGAAAATTGAGCTTATTACTTAGAATAATTATTTTGAAGTTTTTGGCTATGTGGTTCACAGATCTCCATGTTTTTTGTTTACTTTCTTTAGGTTTCATGTTTTATTTTATAGACAAAAATTGTCCCAAATTATTTGTGATTCTTGACACTGCAATGGTATCTGCACATTTGAAGAAGTGGTTACCTCTTTAAGATCTTACAGAGTGGCTTCACTGGGGGAACCTACACTGATCACACCATCCTGAAATTTGGGCTGGGAGATCAAACCTGACCCAGGTGGGCTTACTGTTAGAGTCCTTTGGTGGACTGGCCCAGGTGAGGGACTGGACAGATCTGGTGCTACCTTGGTGCTTGAGACCAGTGGTTTTGGCCCTTCTGGTACTGAGATCTGGTTGGATGAGCCTGTTGACTACAGGAGGTACCTCTTCATGGGGCTAACTTGCTTCTCAAATGGCTGATTATAGATTTAACTCAATTTCTATCCTGAAAATTTCTGTATCCTTTTTTCAGAGCCTTTCAGTGAATGGCGAATGAATGACACTCTCCCTGTCTGTATAAACGTTACCTGGACTAGGTCATTTCCACTGCCTAAGGCTGATTTTTTTGTAATGATTTTTTTCTGGCAGAACTGGTACCAAAGGGCAAGGTGTTTCCTACAGGCTTTATTGTTGCTCCTCTTCTTCCTATTCATCTTTTGTTTCAATAAATGTCTTTACGTATTTGTAGCCAAGTTTTCATCTTGTTTCCCTAGCAACTGATTTTAGGATACTGAGCAGATTATTATTCTTTCAAACTCATAATCCTGTAATTAAATGCTTGCAAATCAAACAATACAGTAACAAATATTATTACCAAAAGTCACAATCTAGTTAGGGACAACACAGCTCTTCATTCCTCTGCATGTTGAGCATGCAGAGGAATGAAGAGCTGTGGACAAGGGTCAGTGAAACCCACAGAGACGGTCACAGGACTGCCAGCACCACCACGGACACTTGACCTAATTTCCTTATCTGTTTGGGTTTCACATCTGTAAATTAGATAAAAGAGTAACTTTTACAATAAGGACATAATCTGGATTAAGGACTCTCATTTGCACCCCAAAAGATTACTGTTTATAATATAAACAAACCCACTGAGCCAGTTGCTTTGCTTGTGACCTGAGCACCCCACCTTAATCCCTTATGACCCTAATTTGCCCTCCTTCCAAGATAGTGAATGAATGTGGGTTTGCTGGATGAATAGATCAAAGCGCTAGAAGCAGTGTGTTATATTCTTAATTGCAAATAATGAGTATTAAGTCTCTCTCTCTCTCTCTCTCTCTCTCTCTCTCTCTCTCTCTCTCTGTGTTCTCTGTGTGTGATATTTTAGGTAAGGGTGGATCCTAACTTCTAGGACCCCAATTCATGCTGGAGATATTATTTCAATAAAAGAATGAGTAAATCTTGACTCAGAAGCACAATTTTGTAACTTCTGAAGGAACAGGCAGTTTTCAGAGTTCAGGTCCACACTTGGCTTTGAAATGAAATGAATGAAATGAATGATCTAAGTGTCAGATCATTTCCTTACTCAGGTATCACTGTGGTATGGCTCAGAAATCATGCAATTAAGAATGGATTTTCTCTAAAACTTACACAGTCCAAGCTAATATCAGGGGGATCCTGTCCATCAGGATACTTGGAGTTCTGGGGAGGTGGGAATCCACACATTCCCAGAAGCATGAACCCTCAGTAATAGTTTTTACTGACTTGGGAGAGGAAATCACCATGAACAGAAAAATGTTGTAGCATTAAGGGGGTAAGGTGGCACCTTAGAGGATCTAGATCTGGTTGTACATGCTTTGTATAATGTCACTCAAAAGCATCTAAACATCTGGCAGCGTCCTGGAGGATGTTGGGAGGCAAAGCACTTTACTACAAGTTTTACAACAACCTGAAAGCTGCTGTTAGCCTGGTGCTGCTTCTTCTGGGAAAACTTCAGTCAAGAAGTAGAACTTGGTACTCTCAAAAGTCTTCTGTATAGGGGCTGGAGATATGGCTCAGCAGTTAAGAGTACCCACTGCTCTTGCAGAGGACCCGGGTTCGATTCCCAGAACCCACATGGCAGCTAAGAACTGTCTTTAACTCCAGTTCCAGGGGAATCTGACACCTTCTTCTGACCTCCACAGCATTGCACGACATGGGTGCACCTACCTACATGCAGACAGTACACTCATACACATAAAAACATAATAAAAAGTCTCCTCTAGAGCTCAATGCCAAAAGTTTTAGAAAAATGTCCTTTTATTATCCTAAAAAATGAATGTGAATTTTGAATTTCATTCTCTGATATGTTTTTATTTGTTTTACAGAAAAGTGGTATTTTAAATTAATAACAGTTTTCTTTTGTCTCATTATTAGTTAAGATGTAATGAATTAAAATGATCAATTTTGAAAAGTGGGATAATTTGAAGATTTTTAAGCATTTCTTATATATAATTTATCTTTTTGGCATTTGGGTTTATTGTAACTGTTTTTATTTTATTTATATCTGCCCTCAACCCTCTCTAAAGAAATCTGTTCCATCTACAGCTCCATGACTTGCCGTTTTGTCCCAAGCATATGGTCTACCTACTTCTTTGTAAAGTTCACTAAACCAGCAAACTAGCCAGCTCTGAATTTTCAGAGTTAGGGAATATGGTGTCTGTTGGTGATGGGCAGTATGTGTGCTGTGTGAAATCTCTCTCTAGGAAACAAATTCCACCCATGCCCGGGGCCTTTACTTCTTCTGTCAGAAGATTCCTGTTTCTTTTGGGTCCATTGGTTCAATAGAATGATAGATTGAGACACATAAATGCCACTTTAGAACATTTTCATTTCTGCCATTTACACTTCTCCTCTTCCTTTTTCCAATTCTCCCTCCTCTCTTTTCTTCTTTTCATGTTATCCTCCTCCTCCTCCTCCTTCTCCTCCTCCTCCCCATCCTCCTCCTCCTCTTTTTCCTCATCTTCTTCATTCTTCCTGATCTTCCCAATCCTAATTCTTTAAGGTTCTCCCTCCTCTAAATATTGCCGTATTAAGGAGCAACCTTTGGTCATCAAACCACATCCAAGTCACAGCACTGTTACCCAGGAGTCAAGGCCTGAGCACGTGACTGGGATCTAGAGCATCCATGTTCCTGAGATTTTCAGTGGCACCAGAGAAATGACACATGTCCTTCTAGTTTTTAAGACAAGCTTTTGCTGGTCCTTTGTCCTGAGACTAGGAGCAGATTAACTGTAAATGTGCAGGAAGAACCACATTGAGGCTTAAAAAATGTTCTGAGGTTGATTTAAGGTGATAGATGTGTTACTCACTGAAGCAAAGGACCCAGGTTTGATTCCTCAGCAACTACATAGTGGTTAACAAACATCTGTAACTCCAGTTCTAGGGCATCCAACACCCTCTTCTGACCTCTGTGGGTATTGCATGATGTGGGTGCACATATATACATACAGACAAAATAAAATATTAAAAAACAGTTAATAAAAATCATTGACTTGCATACTTGAAATGGACAAATTATATGTCATGTAAAATTCATGTCAATAATGCTGTTCTTTTAAGATAACTTCTCAGACTTTAAAAATAAAGTAATACTTCCCTTATAATTTTCTTACAAGTACAGAGTCAACAATGGATAATAGACACAGTAAATCGCTTCGTCGCTTTAGATAGTTAGTACTTAAATTTGACAAATGTGCCAATTACCTTGATCTCTGGTTCCTGGTTCAAGCATTAAAAGCCATGATCAGTTCTAAAAGCTGCCTCTCTTCTTTCAGAGTGAACAAGAACAGAATCTCAAGCAGCTATCTTCTAGCAATGGTCTTCATGTGGTGGTGGGCTGAGTACTCTGTGTGTGGGATCCTTTCCACAGAACCAGTATCCCACTCCAATAGGGAACTCTGTTTCAGGATCACTCTATACTAGTTTTAAAATATGCCTCCATATTTTAAAAAAAGTTATATTTAGGCAATATTTTTATCCAAAGGCCGTGAGCACATAGTAAGTCAAACACATAGCTGCTCTCGCCAAGTTTTAGATGTTTGAGAGACATCTGTTTCACTGATAGTAGGCTTTTAAACTCCTCCCCAACATCACACTATTTGAAAAGAGGACCTCGAGGTTCACCGTAAAACCATTACTTAATTTGTACTTCTACTGTGAGGGCTACAGGGTAGTTCAGTCAGAGATATGAATGCCATGCCAGCTGAAAAAAGGCAGCAAGGTCCAGCTGAAGAATCAGACCCAAGACTTTCTGTGGTGCCCGGCGTCTTCCTCTAGCACTCTGGTAGCCTGCTTCCAGGCAGGGACAGCGACCATGCGGTAGCCTGCTTCCAGGCAGGACAGCGTCCATGTAGTAGCCTGCTTCTGCGGGGACAGCGTCCATGTGGTAGTCTGCTTCCAGGCAAGGACAGCGTCCATGTGGTTTCCTGCTTCCAAGCAGGGACAGCGACCATGTGGTAGCCTGCCTCTGCAGGGACAGCATCCATGTGGTAGCCTGCTTCTGCAGGGACAGCGTCCATGTGGTAGCCTACTTCCAGGCAGGGACAACGCCCATGCGGCAGCCTGCTTCTGCAGGGACAGCGTCCATGTGGTAGCCTGCTTCCAGGAAGGGACAGAGCCCATGTGGTAGCCTGCTTCCAGACAGGGAGAGTGTCCATGTGGTAGCCTGCTTCTAGGCAGGGACAGTGTCCATGTGGTAGCCAAATTCCAGGCAGGGACAGCGTCCATGTGGCATCCATGTGGTAGCCTGCTTCCAGGCAGGGACAGAGCCCATGTGGTAGCCTGCTTCCAGGCAGGGACAGCGTCCATGTGGTAGCCTGATCCAGGCAGGGACAGGGTCCATGTGGTAGCCTGCTTCTGCAGGGACAGCGTCCATGTGGTAGCCTGCTTCCAGGCAGGGACAGCGTCCATGTGGTAGCCTGCTTCCGCAGGGACAGAGGCCATGTGGTGGCCTGCTTCCAGGCAGGGACAGCAGCGAGGAGGTCCCAAGGGAGCTGTATCCCAGGACTTGGCACGGAGGCAATGTCAGAGTTCTATTTTAAAATGTTATATTTAAACATAGTTATTTTAAACTCAACTTCAAATTGTCAAATAATACTTTGGTCATTAGAAATTCATGAAGCATGGTGTTACAATATACCAAGACCAAATTTTGAGGCTTTTAAACTTCTCAAGGAATGAGCTAGTGGCAAAAGTCTGAATTTCACTTCACATGAATCATCATGACCTACATTACTGCATGCAGAGCTGCCGTGGATGGTGAGGGGTGTAGCTTACTGCGCAGAGCCTCTAGCTCTGCTTTCTTTAAGGTCAGTTGTCTTTAGTGTTGGGCTTTCTCTAGGCAAGGCTATTAAGTGGAGAAGCTATGTTTTTATTTATTCTGCCTGTATGCTTTGACTGTCACTGGTAGCTCAATGTCCTTTAGAGCTAGTATTTTCAGAAAATTGCATCTCCTTTTTGCCAAATGTATTAACATAAGTTTTCCTCAAATGTCAAATACCTGATTAACTTTAAATGCTGACCTCTCTGCCCAGGAGTTACTTTTGACAGGGGGTGGGTGAGGATTGTTATTGCTAATGTTAGGAAAATTTATTTTCTCCTTTGAATAATGCATTTTGTTACAGAACATATAAAAATAGTTCAACAATGGGGCTGGAGAGATGGCTCAGCAGTTAAGAGCTCCAAGTGTTCTTGCGGAGGACCCAGGTTCGATTCTCAGCACCCACATGGTGGCTAAGAACCATCTTTAACTCCAGTTCCAGGGGAATCCAATGCCCCCTTCTGACCTCCGTGGCATTGCACAACACGGATGCACCAACCTACATGCTGACAGTATACTCATACACATAAAAAATAATAAATAAGCCTGGTCTACAGAGTGAGTTCCAGGACAGCTGGGGCTACAGGGAGATGCTGACTCAAAAAGACCAAAATGAATAAATAAGTAAATAAATAATTAATTAAAAATTATTTAAAAAGATAGTTCAGTGAAAGAAAACAATTTCCCTACTAGCTCATCTCAGTAAGAGTATTTGAGTTAATTGTCAATGAAAAACTCAGGTTCTACTTTGAGTTTAGGACTCTTTCAGAGGACAGTAAGCAGCATAGCAGGGAATGGATTGAGAAGATGCTGACAACAGTTAAGAGGGTAGACAACATCCTGCCTCAAAGATGCCTATGGCCACTTTGAAGTTACAGAGTTTGTTTAGAAGGAAGAGAACAATGATTAGGAAGGACATTGGGAACTGAGGGTCGCATGGGTGTGTGTTCAAGGAGTGTAAGAGAGGAAGGCCCATGGGAAGGGAAGAAAGGGGGAGGGACACACTAGATACCGAGGAAGAAGTTAAAGGAATAGCTTTCCCCACCGAGTCCCTGGTGAAGTGTTTGTGCTTAGTAGGTCACAAATAGACTGGTGACACCCTTCATAATGGAAGGAGAAAGGGATGGGAAGGGGTTTTATTTTGGCTGAGTTCTAGACTTATTGCTCACTTGTTCCAGAGAGGAAGTCAAGGATAGAGAGGAATCCTTGAAAAGTTATATAATACGATTACATTTTTAAAGAACAAGTCATTAATGTCTTAAATGTGGACCTTCACTTTCTTAATACTTCACAATTCTCATTCTTGTCTGTGGATTAAAATCCTGTGGAGATTTTCAGGAAATACCTAGGGTTCACCAAGGACCAAAGATAGCTGTGATGAGAGCCTGGTATTAGAGGTTGAACAGTGCTCCTTGGCACTTCTGATGTTTAACAAAGGCCTGAATCGCCTGTTTTATATAGAGAACCAGAAATCAGCAGCATAGCAGAGAAACACTGTGTCAATGTGCCCACACTCCTGCAGGGGTTACTGTGTATTGCTATTGATGTTCCTTATGGCTGATTCATTTTGAATCACACCCATGTCAGGACACATGCTGGGTTAGCACTGAGGGTATTTGTCCTATTCTGCACTTCAGGCCCATAAGACCAGTGTTAGAAACAGGGGCATAAGTGGAAAAAGAGTTTGTTGTGGTAAGAGGGAGCAGCAATCCTAAGAAACAGGCTTAGCATCTGAAGAAGCCTCCTGGTCCTGAAGGACGGGTTCTGTAGTTCTCTACTAAACACTCCCACAGAGCTCACCCCATCTCCAAGTCCATCTCTAAGACATTATTTAAACTTTATGTGAATTGCGCTCCTCTGCCATTTACAATTAAACAGTTCTGGAGTATTCTTCTGAGGTAATGTCCAAAGGAAATTAAAGAGTTGAACCCTTTTATTTCAGTTATTTAAAAAAGTATATCATGTAAAATGGTATTCTGCTGAAGTTCAACATTGCATGTATTCTGATTGTGTGTTGATAGCAGCCTAAGAATGGGTGCACTCAAAGAAATAGATTTAAATTTGATTAAAAGATTTGATTAAATTGTATCCTGGCTAGAAAAACTGTTTCCACATGGGAGCTCTTATTTCAGGAATGGAGAGAAGGCTTCACTGATCTTCTCAGCTGCTTTTTGTAAACATTAGAGCCTGGAATCTACCTTAAATTCACTTTCCCACACATATATACACGTACACACACACACACACACACACACACGTGTACTCTAAAAGTAAGACAAGCATCCTCTTAATAAGGATTGAAAGCACAAATAAGCAACTGGAAGAAAATGAAGATATTCTGACATTTTCCCCATCCTGGCCTATAGTAACCACCATTACTGGCATTGGATGCAATCTCCCCAGCTGTGTTTAATTCACTTAGAAGTTAATTCCATGGGGATTAACTCACAACTGCACTCTGTTCCCACATTTATCACTTTAACACTAACCTTCTCATTCAGTATTCCTCTATGATTCAACTTCTCTGGCTAGTATTTCAAAATTTGGATGTTACATTCATTTGACAGTCTGCTGCTAGGCATTAGATTGTTTCTAACTTGGGATTTAAATTTTGTTTTTGCTTTTTCCTACTTTAAAAATTGCTAAATTGAATACTTTTAAAGGCAAACTCAAAATGTTTAATGTTGAAAGAAAAATGATGGAAGACGAAGCCATTTCCTCCACAGATTGGATAAAACAGGCAGTAGCAGGTAGGTTTCGTATGTTAGCAAAGGCTGAGCACATCCCTGCATCAGCCCCACGTTCTCTAGGTAGGCTGCCAACTCTGGGCAGTCACTGGGGCTTCCCAGTGGTCTCACCTGCCAGGATATTACACTTTATCTTTCCTATGGCTCTAGGACCTCCTCAAATGGAAAACATTTCTGAACTTTTTGCCTGTGTGCTGTTTACAAGGTTTGGAGTCTTGTGTTCTACCACTTACCAGCTCAAGCTTGTGGAGTTCAAGAATTCAGTGAAGCCAGCTGTTCAGTCAGTTTTTAAGGAAGGTTTCCCCTGTTCCTGCTGGAAGAACGTGCCTGTCTCTGGCTCCTGTTCCACCGTCTTTCTCCCACACCCAGGCTTGACCTCCTGCAGGTCTACCTGGTGAACTCCACCTGACCATCTAGTCCTGCTATCCGAGTCATTTTTCTGTAGTATATTGTACTTTTTGTATAGCTGAGATCAATTTACATTCTTTGAATGTTTAATAATTTTAATTTAAGCAAGCTTCTTCAAATCTCAAATTTTGTCTTTTTTTTTACTGCAACAAAGGCAGAGACTATGTAGTAAAACAAACCTATAGAAAAATTAGAATTCGTTATTATCCAATTTTATTAACAAAATATTCTCCCACTTGACATGGAAGTAGACTGTTAATTTCTACTCCTTTACTGATGTCCAAGAACTTCTAATGTCTCTCTTGGGTCTTAATGAACTCTGATAGTATCAATATTGCAGAGGCTTATTAAAAGTAAGACACAGAAACACAAGAAAATTTGGGTTCATCTTAGAGCAAATTGTGAAAATTTCTCCAAGCTCCGTGGATTTCTGTTTCCATAGAGATTGAAGATCTTCATATCCTTATCCAACCATAGAAATCTATGGTTATCTAACATCATAATCTATATATTGTTAAATGTGGAATACTTGCCCCTGGCCATCACTCTGTTGAGCATTTTAGTTATTTTATAGATTGAGATCAGTTGCTTTAGGCGGCCACCATGCTGAGTATTTTTGTATGCTCCATTGCTAACAGAAATCTAATTGAAATAACTTTTATAAAAAAGTTCTGGCTGACATAAGTGGGAGGACTGAGGGGCATGGGCTGCACTGCTGACATAACTGGGAGGACTGAGGGGTATGGGCTGCACTGCTGACGTAACGGGGAGGACCGAGGGGTATGGGCTGCACTGCTGATGTAACTGGGAGGACCGAGGGGTATGGGCTGCACTGCTGATGTAACTGGGAGGACTGAGGGGTATGGGCTGCACTGCTGATGTAACTGGGAGGACTGAGGGGTATGGGCTGCACTGCTGACGTAACTGGGAGGACCGAGGGGTATGGGCTGCACTGCTGACGTAACGGGGAGGACCGAGGGGTATGGGCTGCACTGCTGAATTTCAGAGCTGCCGTGGGACATCAAGGGCTCGGCTTATGCTTCATCGAGGTCTGCTTTTCTTGTCCTCATTCCCCTGGCTTCTCTGTGTTGGCCTTACTCTTAAGTCGGCTTCCAGAGCATGATGGGAAAGATGGGTCCTGATTGCAGTCAGCTGGAACATCAAAGCAGAGGACTAAGCTAGGTCACAGACATAGCTCTTTGTACTATTTTTGGGACTCCAGGAGGGAAAATATATAATCATCCTCATCTGAGATGAGCGTCCAGCTGGGTGGTCATAGAACAGACATGATGAATAAGACCGGGACTGTGAAGTAAAAGAGGAGTTTATGGCAGAAAGGCAGCCAGGAAAAATGTTAAAAAACTCCTGTCAAAATCGGGGTTCTTCCAAGGCAGAGAGAAATCAAAAGCTTGGCTATTATGATCAACCATCCACTAAGAAAGCCTGAATTCTCTTTGCAATTCTAGTGTAGAAATATTTATGTGGTGTTTAGTAGCATTGGTTTTAGAAAATTATAATTGTTTTTAGCAAAAGTTCTAAAAGATACTCATTCAAAACAACTAATACAATAAATAATTATCTACATAAAATGGATAAACATTACCAGAAGTGTTTATATAATGCACTAAAGATTCTTGAATTGTAATCATTGCCTTCTTACATGTTCAAAAATGCTCTTTTGCTGTTTCTGTTTCATTTTTTTTTTGAGAAGTGGTAGTCTGAGATAGGGTTATGAAAAACATTATAGCCAACTGTAATCACCAGTATATAATTCTACAAGTGGAAACTGCACTGAGTGCAGTTAGATTGAATCTTCATTTGCTTCTGAAGTGAGCTTGGGATTTATTTCATAGAAAAAGTGACAAGACTTGGGAATCAAGAGTCATTCTTATGTGCCAGTCTACTCTGACTTGAAAGCTATTGTGATAGGAAGGAAGATTCTGGGCTGGAGGATTGGTGGGCCTGGCTTGGGGCCATTTTGAAGCCTTGCTAGGTATTGCCCACTGGTCAGTATCCTGGTAACTTCTTGGTTCTCATGGTAAGCTCACAAAAGCCAGTGCTTTCGTGAGCCCATTTTACAGTGGCAGGTTGCGTGTCCCAGAGCAGGCTGACATGTCAGGGGCAGGGCAGCAGCAGGACTTGGGTCTTAAGTCCTGCAGTTCTCATGGGTTGCACTGTCCATTTGTGTGGCTCAGAAACAGTCAAATAACAGTTATTTCCTAGGGTAAGAGCATATGAAGCTTGCTGTGAGCAGTGTCCCCATGCTCCTCTGTCCTGGTTTAGAGCAGCTGGTTTTTCTTCTTCTTCATTTTCATTCCAGTACAGAGAACAGTTGGAAGCAGTGGTCTCCTCCTCCTCCTCCTCCTCCTCCTCCTCCTCCTCCTCCTCCTTCTTTTTTTTTTTTTTTGGTCTTTTCAAGACAGGGTCTCTCTATAGCCCCAGCTAGCCTGGAACTCGCTCTGTAGACCAGGCTGGCCTTGAACTCACAAAGATCCACCTGCCTCTGCCTCCCTAGTGCTAGGATTAAAGACATGTGCCACAACGCCCAGCTAGCAGTGGTCTTTTTCTATAAGCACAATCTCATCAGAAGGTTCAAGTGACATTAATTTTTTGACTCACTGTGGCAGATGGTTGTGAAATTAAAGTGAAAAAATAATGTTAGTCGAGAGTGCTGTCATGATTGCTACTCTGGTGACTGTGGGCACGTCACTGAACACACTGTGTCCTGACAGTGTAGTGTGCTTTATGACACTAATAGGAAAATAAAGCAGAGGATGCAGAGAAAAGGCTTACAGGGCTGGAGAGATGGCTCAGTAGTTAAGAGCACCGACTGGTCTTTCAGAGGACCCTGGTTCGCTTCCCAGCACCCAAATGGTGACTAACAACCATCCAAAAACTCCAGTTCCAAGAGATTCAATGCCTTCTTCTGACCTCTGAGGTCATTGCATGACACCAGTACACTGGCGTACATGCAAGCAATACACTCATACGATAAAATAAAATAAAAGTAATAAATAAAATGCTTTTTAATTATAGAAAAAGAAAAGGCTTAGGATGGTGTGGAGCTAAACACTTTATTATCTCCATTGTACTTCCAGATTTTTAAGTGTGTATTTGAGAATTACATCCATCTCGATATTCTGAGACGTTTGGCTGACTCAGCTACACAGGTGACTAAGGCAACACAGGGCTGCCTTGAACAATGCACATGCAGTCCCAGGCAGCTCAACCCTTGGCTCTGCTGTCTAAGCCCACGGTGCTGTTTATGACCAAAGCTTACTTCAGAGTTTAAATTTTCTGGAATGGAAAGCATCCCATTTTGTTATCTGAGCTGCAGACGAGAACCTTTCTGGTAAGCGAGAATGCTTCCTATCTACAGCTTGCCTAGCTTTCACAGAAAGACTGAGAAGGAAAAGTTCTTTGCAGCAAAGCAAGCACGAAATGGCCCTTTCTCTGCTGAAAGGCTCCTTCTTCATCAGCGCTCTCACAGGAATTTACATCCCATGTGAGTCACGGTATGGGTTTAGTGCTTCCCGGCAAGTGGCTTAGCCTCAAGTTCTCTGGCTATTCTTAGCTGCTCCACACCCTGTAATGGAAGAAAGATATGGGGGATGAACTCACAAATGACACACTGTGCTGGTGAAACAGGCCGTGCTGTACCAGATGGGGTGTATAAGTCTCTGCTTTCTTTGCTGTATTAAGGACAGGAGATGAAGAAAAAAAAAAGATGATCCTTCTTGAGATTTCAACACCTATGAACATGAGAGGCTGGGCGGGGGCTGGGAGAGTTGGGAGGGGCAGTAGGCCAAAAATGGAACCACTCCTTTCAACCCTCCAGATCTCTGCTTTCCCATCCCCACTCAGAATTAGATACAATCTATCAAAGCAAAGGCAGTCTGTACTCACCTTCAACATTGCATTGTGGTCATGGATACTACTGTAAGTATAACTGTGTTTTATTTTTATTTCATGTTTTCTGTGTATGACTGCATTGCTGCATGTGTTTAGGTGCACCAATGTGCAATGTCTGCAGACTCAGAAGAAAGCATCAGATCCCTTGGAACTGGAGTTGTTGGGTAGTTGTTAGCCGCCATGTAGGTGCTGGGAATTGAACTCGGGTCCTCTCTAAGAACAGTCAGTGCACTTAACCTCTGGGCCATCTCCCCAGGCCCCTATAACTGTGTTTTAAAAAATGTTTAGAATGGTGACTTGTATCACCCTTGGCTGGTAGGTCAGCCAGTAATCAGCACTCACACATATCTTGTAAGAGAATTTTCTTCTTCTCTAGTGAGATAACTGTTTCATTTTGTTTCCTAGACAGTTTATTACTATGGTCTCAAATTGTATCATCATGTTATAAAGACTTTAAAGCAACAGATGAGAGGCTTTACTGCCCTTTTCACACATATACATCATTGTACTTTTTCCCGGTTTGTGCCCACTGCTGTCTCCTCTCCCCGCTCTGCCCTCTTTTGCAATATTCCACTTCTGTTTCAACCACATGCATGTATATAGATGCAGGTGCTTTTAAAATGTAGATTTCATATGAGAGGAAACATGAGAAATTTGATTTTCTTATTCCCACTTACTCTCTTGTCTTCCCCATCCTGTTGTCATTAATCCGTTTTCTCCCTCCACACAGTACCCCTTCTAGTGTTATGCTATTCATGTATGTATGTATGTATGTATGTATGTATGTATGTATGTATGTATGTGTGAATGTATGCATGTATGTATATGTATGTGTGTAAATTGGACACATGAAAGGAAACATCCAATATCTGTCTTTCTGAGTCCGAGTCTGATGAATGTCTACTAAGCATGATGTTTTTCAGTTTTGTTCTTTTTCCTGCAAATAGAGTATTTTTATTCTTTTTCTCAGTGGAATGAAACTCCACTGTGCATGGCTGGCCCACTTCTGTGTCGACTGTGGGCAGTTCCACATCCTGGCTGTGTTTAATTTTCTATGGTGTGCTGACTTAGACTCTTTCGTGTATATGTCACTTTCTTTTATATGTTTATTTCCTGAGTATACTTTTCCTTCTGTATGCTCGAGTACTGGACACAATCCTAGGTAAATAGCAGGAATCATGTGTCTATGAATATGTGTATTCATTGAAAATAGGATTATATCATATCGTATATATTTTTGTAACCTAACTTTCAAATTCTGATAAACAAAGGATGGGAATTTTAGCTACTACTAACCTTATAGACAGAGTGATGCACACATTTCTTTTTCTGAAAGCATTGCTTTTTATATACATGGCTTGTAATTATTGTAATTATTTTAGTGAGAGAAGAGAGAAAATTAACAAATAAGAAATAATCACGATCTAGTTCCTAATTGTATGTGACACATGAATAAATATAATTATTATTAAATTATACCGAGTTCAAATGTGGTCAGTAATATAGAGAAAATTAAATGGAAATTATTGGAGGGGCATTTGCAATGAGGTGCTCAGGGGCTGTTGATGAGTTATTTAATTAAAGAGCTGCTGACAGCCTCTGCTAAGCTGGAGGAGTGTGTTCTTGCCTGCTCAGTTGGGTGCTGTGTGCACGGTGATTCATGCACTTCTTAGATCTAATGTCATTTCATTTCAGTTGTTTCCAATTTTTTTTTTTTTTGGTCTTTTTGAGACAGGGTCTCCCTGTAGCTCCAGCTGTCCTGGAACTCACTTTGTAGACCAGGCTGGCCTTGTAGTTTTGGTCTTTTATGTATACACATTATTGTTGTACTTTTCTACAATAATCATATATTGCTTTTGAAATAGGAGAAATGACACCTGTGTATGCACACTTGTGTGCATGCATGGTGTGAATGTGTGCATATGTGTGTATGTATGCACGTGTGTGCATGTGTGTGCTGCCACAAGTTAAACTTAGGGCTCTGGGCCTGACAGACTAGTTCTCTGCTACTGAGGGTCACCCATGGTCTATAGCGTCTTAATTTTCCAGCATTTGCTTCAACTCTTTTGTTGGTATTGCATTGTGGGCACATGGCTATATCTGCCAGCCAA
Organism: Rhizomys pruinosus; assembly: GCA_009823505.1. Classification (NCBI taxonomy): domain Eukaryota; kingdom Metazoa; phylum Chordata; class Mammalia; order Rodentia; family Spalacidae; genus Rhizomys; species Rhizomys pruinosus. The sequence continues at coordinate 936,193 of VZQC01009966.1, forward strand.
CTCTTCCCCGTTCTTATTTATGTGAACTGCTATTTGAACTAAGGTTCATCTATCATGCAATGGAGACAACCTTTTCTCTCATTTAAAGGCAAGACTTCACATAGACATTTTTATGCTTTGGCTCAAGGTTCACCAAGATTGGAAAATTACAGGATTTTGCTGAAAATCTGAAATGGCACACATTGTACAGCAGCTTGAAGGTGAATGGTCAGCTGAAAGGTCAGCTGATAGGTCTTTGGGAGCAATCCAGAGGCCTTTGCTTGTCTCCATGATCTCCCCCAACCTTGGCATTTAGGAAAATGCTTCATTGTCTTTTGTTGAAGGTCATTCTACTCCAGCATCCTTGATAGATGCTCTTTGTATACTCTAGGGAATACTTCAGAAGTGAACACAGGGACTCACAGATTTCCTACTTCTGTGAGGATGCTTTTAACTTTTTGTTTTGTGTGTTTGTAGTTCAACCTTCTACATGTAGTACAAGGCTGAAGCATAGGTCTGGAAGCTTACCAGCAAGAATGTCTTTGTTTCTGCAGCTATTGTCTATATTGATATATGATTCCTAGCTTGTTTTTAGTGAAACATTTCTCTTAGTGAAGAATCAAGTTTAAAAATTAATTTCAACAGAAGGAAGGAAATAATTTTTTAGCAGTTTATAATATTGGAATTTTTATCTTCTAGTATTTTCATAGAAGCTGATATATTCCAAAGCATTTTTATACGTCCCATGTGATTGTCATGATGCTGTAAGCTAGGAGAGTTATTTTGTATGTTCTTTCTCAATGAGAAAATAGATGCAAAAAAGGTAAGAGAATTTCGTACAAGAATGGGCTGGTCTGGAGGGACGGCTTGGCAGTTAGAGCACCTGCTGCTCTTCCTGAAGACCCATGCTTGGCAGCTAGCAACTGTTTGTAACTCCAGTCTCAGGGGATCTGACACACTCTTCTGGCCTCTGAGAGCATTGCATGACATGGCTTCACTTACACACATGCAGACAAAAATACTCACACACATTAAATAGATAACTACAAATTGAGAAATAAAGAACAGTGTTAATATTTACTGATGGTTACCTGTGTCAGACATGGCTGTGTTTGATGTGTATCTGATGCTCAGTCTTCAAAATAGACTAGGTGAGCTTAGTACCATTTCTGTTCCAGTTTTTCAGATCAGGAAATTGAGGAACTGAAAAATTAAATGACTTAACTAAGGAAGCTGGTGAGTGCTGGGGCCAGTGGTCCTCCTGTTGGGCCCTGTGGGCCCTCCGTGTGGGCCCTCCATACTCATGTGCTACCTGTGGGCCTTCCGTGTGGGCCCTCCATACTCATGCTGTACCTGTGGGCCCTCCATACTCATGCTCTACCTGTGGGCCCTCTGTGTGGGCCCTCCATACTCATGTTCTACCTGTGGGCCCTCCGTGTGGGTCCTCCATACTCATGCTCTACCTGTGGGCCCTCCGTGTGGGCCCTCCATACTCATGTTCTACCTGTGGGCCCTCCATACTCATAGCGGGGAAGAGAATGCAGCCTACTGTAATCCCCTGAGCCTGACTGGAGTTTGGCAACCTGTCTTTGGCTGGTCACTTCTGCATAGGAGTGACTCAGCATAGCCCGACCAGAAAGGACTTCTACCCAGATACAACCAATGTTGCGAATTACTATTGGCCCAAAGCTATCTCCCCACTCTATGTATCTCCTCTCCTGCCTTCTTTTCTCCACCCCTCCTGCCAAGCAAATATAAGTGGCCGCCTGATGGAATAAAGTGAGTCCTTGCTTTGACGAGATTCCCAACCCCCGGATCGTTCTTTTCTGGTCATCCATCCTGCTCAGCCCCGGTGGAGAGACAGGCTGGCCTGACTCTCCCCTCCATCTCACCTGTGGGAGGAGCCGGCATCCTCCCTCTAGTCGGTGGTCCTAATCATGAACACTGAGCACTGTAGAGCTCTGTGATGGAATCCACTCTGGAGGGTTTCTAAGTTCAGTAGTTGCAAGGATGCCATAACTATTAGAAAAACTAGCTTCAAGATGTGCCTATCCACTTATGGTGAGTGCACAACAAAATACATCCTTTGCAGTCCTACTGAGCCTTTCTTTTCCGAATGCACAACAAATTGATAAAATGCCTGCAAATTTGCATTTAGGGGGACAGTAGATGCCTTCTTTGTGCCAGATCACATTTTTTAGGGAACTCTGATAATGCAAACTCCTTCACCACCTTTATCCTTTCTTCTAGCCTCTGTGTAATAGTCACCAACACAGTTATGCTTTCTTAGGCCTGAGTCAAAGACCATCGACTGTTCTTTGTTTGTTGTGTTAGTTTGTTTGATTTGGAGACTTGAAAATAAGCTGATGTTCAGAATTTGTTTTATTTTTAAAGTATTATATGAAAATATGTTTTGTTTTATTGGCTCTATTAAGATAGAGTTCACATAGTACATTTTATCTGTTTCCATGTATGATTCAATATTTTCTAATACATTGCCAGGGGCAAAACCATTAGCACATTCTAATTTTAGATTTTCATTACCCCGAAAAGAAACCCTCAATCCACACAGCAGTCCTCTCCACGCTCTTACTCTCAATTCCTCTTCCTCTATGTACTTCCCCTCACTTCCTCTTCCTCTCTGTACTTCCCCTCATTTCCTCTTCCTCTCTGTACTCCCTCTCATTTCCTCTTCCTCTCTGTACTCCCCCTCTCATTTCCTCTTCCTCTCTGTACTCCCCCTCTCATTTCCTCTTCCTCTTTCTACTCCTCCTCTCATTTCCTCTTCCTCTCTGTACTCCCCCTCTCTTTTCCTCTTCCTCTCTGTACTCCCCCTCTCATTTCCTCTTCCTCTCTGTACTTCCCCCTCATTTCCTCTTCCTTTCTTTGTTTCCTCTGCTCCAGACTACCACCCATCTACATTTTGGTGTTTGAACACAATAAAGTACTTCATTTTAAGGACTTCAAAATACTGGATTTATTTTCCTTTAGGTAAGCAGAGCTCCAGTTTTATTAGGGAATGCAAGAATCTTTTATAAGCTATTTGGGACAGGAAGGTAAAAATAGAGCAAATGTTCAATTTATTAATAGTGCTTCATGGGAGAGGAAACGCTGACCTGTAAAATACACTTTGTTAACCTGCAAATTTTTTCTACATTACTTCTGAAACTTTCATAATAAGGCTAAGATATAATGAGCAAATTCTAAAGTTGTCAGAGTAAGCAAATAATGTATCACAGGCTTTGAATGAAGAAAATGTGCACTGTGTATGGAGATTGTGTGTGTGTGTGTGTGTGTGTGTGTGTGTGTGTGTTAAGAGGAATACAAAGAAAACGGCTGGAAAATTAACTAACCAGATTAACTGGCTTTTCAGTTTTCAATTACATTTTATTTATTTTGTGTCCCTGTGGGTGTGTATGTATGTATATTTGTGTGCAACTGCACTTGTGGGTTTATCTGTATGCATGTGTATGCATGTGTCATGCACACTTGTGTGTGTGTGTGTGTGTGTGTGTGTGTATGTTACATGTTATTTGCTCTACTCAGTGGCCTCCTTGTACCCTGTGCTTTCTGGGGATGAAGCTCAGTGTTGGTAGTGCTGGAAAATGCTTGACCCCTGAGCCAGCATTTCAGCGGAGCAGATGCATTGGAAGACCTGCTATTTATGGTTATGTTTGCCTTTACCTTTAAGTGTCAAACTCCCAGCATCAAAACTCAGTTTCATGATTACTGAGCATTTCTAGGCACCAGCTCTGTGTTAGGTTCGGGGGACACAGTGGTGAAAAGAAATGGTCTGTCTTGAGGGCTTTGTGTGCACTGGAGCTAGTTTCCTGCCAAAGCCATGAGTTGGAGTGGGGCCTGCAGTGCAGGCCATTCCACTGGCAACCCAGCACCACGACACAGGCAAAAGTCCTGGAGACAGGGAACCCTTCTGAAACCAGCATGGGTGTGCCGTGTGAGTGCAAGGCCAGCCGCCGCATTATAAGGCCTACCCTCTGACAAAGAAGATAGTCTTTAAAAAAATAAAGGATTACTGTTATAGATGGAAAATACAAGACATAAGGAAAACTAAGTTAGGTCATAATGGGAGAAAGCCCTCCTTGAGTAAGTGATACCAAAGAACAAGATTGTGACTGAGATTGAAACCACATTGTTCTAGATCAAGAGCCAGCCTCCAGCTCCTAGAGGGAGGTAGCTGTTAGTGAAGTGACTTCTCAAAGAAATGATGAATATAGGTTCACAGACAGCTGTGATTCGCAGTTAGCTGGAGAGGTAGAAGAAGGCAAAGGAGATGATTTAGGTGAAGGCATATGGTTACTGGCTCGTCTTCCACTCTTGAGGATCAAAGCTTAAAGCTGCGCATTTGAACCTGGATGGCTATATCCTAAAAGTCTATCCAGGCAGAGCTGCAGTGCATCCATGGTCTGTTTCATGCTGATATGGCAGAATATCACAGACTAGGTACATTATGATCAGTAGAAATTTATTGGCTCATGGTTCTGGAGGTGGAAAGATGAGGCCAAGGGGCTCTGGGGGTCTGTGTTCTGCAGCAGCATGGTGGAAGGGTAGGCTGCAGGACAAGGCCCAGGGCCGAGTGTGCAGCCCACAGCACAGCAGCAGCAGCTCACTCCTGAGTCAGGGCCTCGGTGCACAAGAAACTCCAGTGTGCATCTGGGAGCAGACTTAACTCTGTTGTTTAGAGACTGATGTAGTGTTTGGGAGTATGTTTTTAAGAAGAAAGAAAGAGAAGGGAGGGAGGGAGAAGGAGAAAGAGGGAGAGAGGGAGGGAATAAGGGAAGAGAATGTGGAGGGGGAGGGAGAGAGTAAGGGAAGAGAAGGAGAGGGGAGAGGAAGAGGGAGACTGAACCAGTGGACTGAGGGCTTTCTATGCAGACCTTGCTTTCTGTTCTTTCTATATTACAAATGTACTGCTTTTATCTTTTTTTTTTATAAAAAAAAAGTGCTGTATTTTTAAGCCTCACATAAAATCAACCAAATAAAATAAAATTTAAAAAGCTGGGCTTAATGGCGCACGCCTTTAATCCTAGCACTTGGGGGGGCAGAGGGCAGGCGGATCTTTGTGAGTTCACGGCCAGCCTGGTCTACAAAGTGGTTCCAGGGACCAGCTGGGGGCTACAGGGAAACCCTGTCTCAAACGAAAAAAAAAAAAAAAAAAAGCGATTCCCTAGGGACTGTAGTGCTTGGGCAGCTAGTACGTGTTGCTTTGGGATATGTGTGTGTGTGTGTGTGTGTGTGTGTGTGTCTGTCTGTCTGTCTGTCTGTCTTAGGGCTGTCTTGGTAAAGAGAAGAAGGACATAGCAGGCATTCTGAATGTACCCCTGTGTCCTTTCCCAACATCTCTCCTAATTTCAGGTAAAATTTACTCCCATCTTATTTTTAAAGTGGAAAGGGGTTTAGTACTTTGTGGGAAGAAATACTTGAGTGAATCGGGCATGAACTAAAATGGACTGAAGCGCAATGATATTCAGAGGTGCACCTCCGCTGCTTACTCTGCGTTATAGACGGCACTCCATTACATTAGCTACATTTCTTCTCTTTCAATATAGTTTTTTAAAAATTTCTAACCCTACTTTTGTTTGAAGAGTTTAAGAGTGCCAGCCTGATGACTGGCCTTTGAGCCTCAGGACGCACTGATGGAGGAGAGAGCAGACTCGAGGTGCTGGCGTTCTCCTGAAATGGTTGGATGCTAAAAGTGATTAGTAATCTACTCTATTTTTAATCAAGTAATTATTTTTTTTATTTTATTTTATGTATATGAGTGTATTGCCTGTATGCATGTAAGTGTATCAATGCCCACAGAGGTCATAAGAAGCTTAGAATCCCTTGGAACTGGAGTTATGTTCAGTTGTTAGTCACCATGTGGGTGCTGGGAACCAAACCCAGGTCCTTTGCAAGAGTAGCCATCTCCCAAGGCCCCCCCTTTTTGGCCTCTTTTAGACAATGTCCCCCTGCAGCCCCAGCTGACATGGAACTCCTTTTGTAGATCAGGCTGCCCTCACAGAGATTCCAGAGATCCAGCTCCCTCTGCTTCAAGAGTGGACTTCTGGGATTAAAGGCCCAATTCTCTATCTTTTAATGATGACAATATTGTGCCACAAATATGTAGTATTTGTAACAGACTTTTTAAAGTGCTTCACACTTAAGTAACATTTTCTTGATCACTGAGTCTTTTTAACAAGTTCATCTGAATGTTGGAAATTAGTGGAGAATTTACTTGCACTGTGATTTGTTATTTCCTTATTTAGTTAAAATCCCCGAATATCTCCAGAGCAGGAGACAGAGAAAACAGGAAGTGCATGTCAGCTGAGGTATTTGAGGTATTTGAGGTCTGTGAGCAAAGTGGCATGTGTGTGTGTGTGTGTGTGCGTGTGTGCGTGCATGTGTGTGTGCGTGCGCGCGCGTGTGTGTGTATGTGTGTGCGTGTGTGTGTGTGTGCATGTGTGTGTGCGTGCGTGTATGTGTGTGTATGTGTGTGGGCACGTGTGTGTGTATGTGTGTGCGTGCGTGTGTGTATGTGTGTGTGTGTGTGCTCGCGTAGGTCAAGGCTGTGAGGGCTGAGCCCACCGTGTACTCTGACCTGGGCCATACTGTCTCATTGAGTGTATATTCTGTCAGAGAATTAATAGATATATCAATAGCACTTTGACATTAGATGAAAATGAAAGCCTGTGTGTGTATGTGTGTGTGTGTGTGTAGGCCAGAGACAGCATTAGATCTCCCTGGAGCTAGAGCTCCACGCGGTTGTGAGCCATTCAACATTGCTGTGACAAAACTAGGGATGGGGATTATGGGCTCACATGTTTCAACTTACTCAACATTGGTGTGACATAACTAGGGATGGGGATCAGGGCTCCACATGTTTCAACTTTTAGTGATTTTTATTTTTTTGCCTAAAGAATTCAAAATCTGTGTTTCGGAAATCTAGTCACAGTTGAAGTTTACCAATGCTGACAGGAGTTGAGATGCCTGAGAGAATGGTCAGATATCTGAACAGGTTTGTTGAATTGCTTTGGCTTTGCAAATATTTCAGCAGAAACACAGCTGGCTCAGGAAGGAGATGGAGGTGAGAAAACAGAGACAACCATGTCGAGCTGACGAGCAATGAGTCTGACAGACATGAACAAGGGTGGCAGGACAGAGCACAGGCACAGGTGGAGGCTGTGGAGTCTGAGCAAGCTGGGGAGCATGGAGGCTGTGGAGTCTGAGCAAGCCGGCGGGCATGGAGGCTGTGGAGTCTGAGCGGGCCGGCGGGCATGGAGGCTGTGGAGTCTGAGCGAGCCGGCGGGCATGGAGGCTGTGGAGTCTGAGCGAGCCGGCGGACATGGAGGCTGTGGAGTCTGAGCGAGCCGGCGGACATGGAGGCTGTGGAGTCTGAGCGAGCCGGCGGACATGGAGGCTGTGGAGTCTGAGCGAGCCGGCGGACATGGAGGCTGTGGAGTCTGAGCGAGCCGGCGGACATGGAGGCTGTGGAGTCTGAGCGAGCCGGCGGACATGGAGGCTGTGGAGTCTGAGCGAGCCGGCGGACATGGAGGCTGTGGAGTCTGAGCGAGCCGGCGGACATGGAGGCTGTGGAGTCTGAGCGAGCCGGCGGACATGGAGGCTGTGGAGTCTGAGCGAGCCGGCGGACATGGAGGCTGTGGAGTCTGAGCGAGCCGGCGGACATGGAGGCTGTGGAGTCTGAGCAAGCCGGCGGACATGGAGGCTGGTGTCATTCATTACCCAACGGCTTGCTGGATTTCTCTGAAGATCACATGCACCAGTGTAAATATTCTTTCCCAACCTCAAATGGACCCCATAAAGCAGTCACACTGACATGGACATCCCTATGCTCCAGGTTTTATAGTAAGCAGCAAGGCCAAGCTTTGAAAGCATTAGAGAATTTCAGAAATAAAGAATACATGTTGAGCCAGGCATGGTGGCACATACTTTTAATCTCAGCACACAGGAGCCAGAGGCAGGCAGATCTCTATGAGTTCAAGGCCAGTCTGATCTACAGAGTGAGTTCCAGGCCAGTTGGGGCTACAGACAGACCCTGTCTCAACCCCCCCCCCCCAAAAAAGAATACATGTTGATTTTAAAGGTTACTGAATAAATGGAGAGCATTTGTGTGCCAAACACTGTGTGAGTACAGTACATAAATAGATATACTACCTAACCCCTAGAGAGTTTACACAGCAATTAGTGCAACGATCAAATGCAAATTGTCCTAAAATAATGTTACAAAGGCAGAGATGAAAGAATAAAGATGTGGCCAGAGTGTTAGGGGTTAAATGGGAAACTCTTAAAAGGAGAGAACATAAAGGAAGGTTAGTTTAGAAGTGGAAGTCGGGTCTAGCTCAAGGATTGCCTGAGGATTTGTGTCAATCCATTACTTCCTCAAATTGCTTAATAGATATTTTTTCCAAATCACTGCCTTTTAAAAGTCTTTGCTTTGAAATGTTCTTATTTTCACTCTAAACGTCTTAAAAATTTCACTTTAGGAGATTTCTGAAATCTTTTTCCAGTTGACCTGACTTTACATTAGATACTTTGGTTATCAAAAAGGTAACTGCTCAGACAGGTGAACTCCAGTTCTTCCCTGTGAGTGATGGGGAACACCGCCACATTGGAACTATGCTTAGTTCAGTTCTGATTTTCTCTCCTATATTATTTTTCTCAAACTCAATTTTTTTTTCACTATTTATAATGGCTTTCTTTTCCTAGTCACAATGTTCATCATCCTCTTTCCCTACCATATACACTTCTGACAGCTTATAAAGTATTGTTTGAAATCAGTTCATCTCAACTTCACAGTGAACATCATGGGTGGTTTTAAAGGCTTCTGACATGTGTCCACCATGTATATCGACAACCTTCAAAAGCACCTTTTGAAGTGGTCTTAAGTTCATTTTCTCTGTCAATTAAAGAATTAAAAATCAAGGAGAATCTTTTAACTTTTGTTATAAGTAAAGAAATTCAGACAAGTGTTGTGGTACACACTTTTAATCCTGGCATATAGGAGGCAGGGGCAGAGACAGAGGCAGTCAGATCTCTTCGAGATCAAAGCTAGCCTGGTCTACCTTAGACAATTCCAGGGTATCTGGGGCTACAGGCAAACCCTGTCTCAACAAACAACAAACAAGCACAAAAAGTAAAGAAATTCAGAGAGAGAGAGAGAGAGAGAGAGAGAGAGAGAGAGAGAGAGAAAACATTTTCACAAGTGGAAAAGTGATTTGGAAATAAAAATCAAAAACTCCAAGGGGGGCCTGGGTTTTTATAATTTGGTTTTATAATTTTATAACAGGGCAGGTCACCTTCCCCTGATTTTTTGATTGGTCAGATTAAGAAGAGAGGGCTCTTAGGCCACAGCTCTAAGCTAAATTATGTGTCCAAGTCCAGGAACAGCCTTAGCTGAACTGAGTAAGAAGTGGGGGCCCTGCTGGCCGAGGAGTGTCTCCCAGCCCTTGTCCTTGTCAATGCTTGCCTCTTTAATATTGGAGGCCCAGTCTGTCTGTCAAGGATTCATCCTTACTTTCTATCCCGTTTGCTTCTCTGTTGCTGTGATGTTAACACTGACCAAAATGTCGGAGGAAAGGGTTACTTTGGCTTACAGCTCACAGTTCATCATGGAGGGAAGCCAAGTCAGGAGCTCCGGGCAGGGACCACAGTGGAGATCCTGGAGGAGAGCTGCTGACTGGCTTCTCTTCTGGCCCTTGTTCCACCTGCCTTCTTGTACAACACAGGACCACTTGCCCAGGGGTGGCGCCTCCCACAGTGGGCTGCTCCCTTTCACATCATTCAACAGTCAAGAAAATGCCCCATAGACATGGTGGCAGGCCAATTCAACAGAGGCAGAGTCCCAGCTGTGTGTGTCAGTTTGAAGCCTGAAGCTATCCAGAGCAGTTGACCCCTTCTCAACTTGGTGCACAAAGCACATCACTATTAAACTACACCCTTTTCATTTTTGTCTCCAAGATATGATGTTAATATTAACATCACAATATAACACAGTACAACTTTAAAAGTCCTAGTCTTTAAAAATCCAAACACTCTAAAAGTTCAAAGTGTCTTTAAAAAAAGTCCCTTAGCTGTGGGCACCGGTAAAATCCACAGTATGTTACATACTGCTCTATTTCAAAAGAGAAGAACTGGGCACACTTAAGTAAAACCAAATTCCTGCAGTATAGCACAGTGTTGAATATCTGGGATTCACTCATGATTTTCTGGGCTCCAAAGAGCTTGGGCTGCTCTACTTCTTTGGCTCTGCCAACCACAGCACACAGAGCTTATCTCAGAAGGTCAGGCTGACTCCACTCCATATCTGCTGTTGCCCTTAGTGGTTGTCTCATGGTCCTTGCATCTCCAATATTATGGGGTCTCTACTGAGCCTACATCTTCATTAATGGGCTTTCCTGGCCTCTCAGGGTGCAAAGCCCAAGACTATGATCAGCTTTCTTGTTCATCACTTAGCTATAGATAGCCTATAAACAGACATTAAGCCATTCAAGCCATTGGACTTTATCAGATTAATTGCTATTTGTACTCAGTAGATTTGCTCAAAGTAGATGCACTACAAAAAGTTTAAGCTTTGGGCCAGGTGTGGTGGTTCACACCTTTAATCCCAGCACTCAGGAGGCACTCAGGAGGCACTCAGGAGTCTAAGTTTGTAAACATAGAAAGGTTGGGGTGGGAGGAGGGAGAACTAGACATTTTGTGTCTGTGAGCTTTTTTTGTTACATAGTAATGATATCTTGCTCAAGATTATATTGTTCAAGGCACATATTTGTGCTTAGAGAATCTATTGTGTGCTTTTAGAATTCTTTGCCAAGTGTAATTGCTCTAATCAAAGAATTAAATGAGACACTTAAGGCTTTAAATTATATATTTTGCTTTATATAGAACTTACAGTTAATGTTCCATTGAAACAAGTTATTTCTGCTTGGGAAGTTGTTCTCATCCAGACTTTATCACTTCAGGTTACAGTACTAATGAACTCTGATTTTTCCACTATTGAACGCTGTTGTCTTTATTTCAGAAATAATTCGGCAGTAATTTTTACTTGTGAGAGTAGAAAATAATAAAAATAAAATATTGAGAAATGATGGTGGATCCTGCCTTATTTTCATTGGTCTATTTAAAAAATAATTTATATTTTTTCATTTAAAATGTATTTTTTAAGAATTTCATATAGTTACAATGAAATATGATCATATCCACCTCCCATTTGTTGTTCTTCTTCTGGAAAACCCACTCAGTCCAATTTATTGTTACCCATATGTGCACACCTCCCAAGAAGAATGATTCTTCCTCCTCTATATGCATCAATCTCCAATAGCTGCTTAGTCAGGGTTGGGGTCCCATGAGCTCCCCATCCATGTTGGAACTTTGCCTGGCTTGATCTTATGTAGGTAACCGTGGCTACTACTAGTTGGTAAGTGCAAGAGCCGTGTCATGTGCAAAAAGAGAATACCATAGCACTCATCCCTGTTTTCTGGGTCTGATTTTGACCCTGCCTCCTTCACAAAATTCCTTGACCCTTGGAGAGAGGGTTGATTAAGATGTCCCACTCTCAGTGGCTTATGTCCACATTTTCACCAGCTAAGAGCCTTGCATTCAATGACTACTTCTCTGACCAAGGTTAAGAGGAGCCCAGGTCTATGGATATCTGTATGAGTGCTTAAAATATAGGTTGACAACATGATCATTTAGAAAATAAGAATAACAGATTCTTGATAGGGCCTGTGACTTAGAGGTATGGACTTTGGTGGGGTTTATATTAGTGGGCAAGAATTCCTTCCTGTGGAGCAGGCCTCAGATCCAATCAGAAAGCAGTTCATTACCACATAATGGTTATGCCACTACTGCATGACTGTCTATTTTATGCATTTAGTTTTAATTAACCCTTAGCTTGAGAGTTTATAACACGACATACATATAACATATGGTTTGACTTTGGAGAAGAACAATAAAGGTCTGGAGGCCCTTATAGTTTCATCAAATAACTACTACTGATGGCTGAACTGTAGTAGCCTAGAGATTTGTCCTTTTCCCACACAGTCTCCAGCACTATCAATACATAATTTATTATGAACATTTCACTTACCAGATCAGCAAGGAAGACTGTGGCATTGAAGAGTCTTGAGATCCAAAGTCTCTTTCAAAGTCTGTCAGATTTGTTAAGCATATCTCTCTCATGTGTGAGTCACTGTTGACCTTAACTTTTGTTTTTCTTTAATCTGTAAAGGAAATTTAGGAGCATTTGAGGCCAAAACAAATGAATTAACCTATACTAATCCAAGTGAATCACTCTTGTTTATCAAAGGGTAGCTTCTGAAGCATGGGAGAATTTGTCTATGTGTAATGTACTTTGATCTCTTCTGAGTGCAGGTTGGGAATGCAAGTAATTAGCAAACATCTCATGAAAGAAGGATTTCCATAAATATTTTTTCAGCACTCTTAAGATTAATAATTTTTCTTTAATTTTAGTGTTCTTTTGTTCAAACATTAAGATTTTCACTCTAATGTCTTGGCTTAAGAATAATGAAGCAACATACAAAAAAAATCATGGAAAATACAAATTTAGGTCTTTTCGAGGCAGATTTTCCAGTTCTAGTTTTTAGTCCAAAAATCCATGGTTTTAAGAGAAGGGAATTAAGGGATTAAAGTAGTCGTTATTGAATGTGATTGAGTGACTCTTCATTTAAAGAGTCATTCTCAATCCTAGCCCTATTGCAAATAAGTTGTAAAATCTTAGAAATGAACTTTGTCTCTCAATTCCTTATCTGAATAATAGAATACATAACAATGCAGACACACACCTATATTGTGCATCTAAGAAGAATCAGTCCATGCTAAGCAACCATAATGGTACTTAATAAATACTTGCTCTGTGTTTGCTGGTGTTATTAACAATCAGTTATGAAAATTCATTTTTTCTTACTAGTTAAAAAATAAGCAAAGATGTATTATTTGAAAAACAATTTAGATATATGTTGGAAGATGGTACAAAATGTATAAAGGTGATGGGTGATAACTAAATCATTACTTTTTCCAGAATAAAACAATCACAAAATACTTAAACTATATAGAGTCATTAAAAAAATCATGTTTAATTTAAAATGTTTATTATTCTGGTAAATGGACATTGTTTAATTTTAAATGAAATTCAGTAACATGTTTAATTTTAAATGAAATTCAGAGATATTCTGTGAAGATCTTGACCTTTCTGGGCTGCTTCAGGCAGGTTGGTCTGAGACAATATTTAGAGGGTCTGTGTTGAGTTTTAGAATCGTTCACTATTCTGTCTCCAGCTATTCCTCCCACAAGCTACGTGACCCTCCTTGAAGCATCAGACCAAGCCACCTGACATACTTGATCATCACAATTTTTCATGAGCCAAAGTTGCTTATATCAGACATTTCATCAGAAGCGACAGAAAACTGATGTCATGTCCATGTTTGGAGCCATTGCTCTGTTCCAAATGTCATTGCCACAGGGAATAACATATAGTGTGGCCAAATCTAATTTTTCTTTTTCTGTTTAAAAATTTTTATTGAGGATTTGTAGTTCCATAGAACAGTTCTTAATCAAGTTTAGAACTCCTCCGATCCCCCATTAGACCTGATATACTCCACCATCCGTGTTAAGTCCTATCCAGTCAAGCATCTGTACCCAGATGTCCTTTAGTACAAATTCATCCACTGGAATGTAGTCAGCCCATCTGGAGATTGTAAGTAAAGTCTACTCTCCCTCACCCAGTAGCAACCAGTCTCCAGTGACCCATGAGCTTGGAGGGAGAGGATTGGTATTGCATCTATGGCTAAGCAGCCCCACATACCTGCTTTCAGTGCTTTGACCAGTTGTGAGCTTCTGCATTAATTACACAAACTTCTCTGATTAAATCTGAGAACCGCACTACTCTATGGGTATAGAGATACAAATTTAGAGAGTAGCTTCATACAATGTCCATTTACCAGAATAATAGGCATAAGCTCATCACTGGGGCCTGTGAGCTCCCCAACCATGGGTTCTCTGTCAGATTTACAGTACTGGGCATGAGTTTCCTCCTGTGGAGTGGGGCCATAAACATACTCAGAGAGCAGGTGGTTATGCTCCTAACATGTATGCCACTACTGCACCAGCGGCAGACCTCGCCAGGCCAGTCATTACTGTAGCTTACAGTGTTCACAGCTGGGTAACACTGTTGATGGCACCCCATCCTCAGCAGCCTCTAAAAGTACCTTCCAGCAATATGAAAGCCAGTCATCAGGGAGGAAGCTTCCTGGTCAGTACTAACTTGATCTCTCCATGCCTTTTAACCCAAACCAAATTCTGCTGGGTAACCAAGAGAACCAAGAGCAGTGTCAATCCTGCATTGTTACAGCATTCTCTGGGACACCACTGATCAGCAATGTGAAGGGCAGTATCCCTCAGGTAGCACAGGGCTTTTTATTTGTCAGCCTATGACTTCTGGCAGGAGCACTATGCACTGCATAGGGTAAACTGAACACACATCCATTACAAATTGATCGAAGTTGTCATTGTTAAACCTGAAGTACTGGAGTGGCCCAGCATGGTGGTACATGCCTTTAATACCAGCACTAGAGAGACAGAACCAGGAAGATCTCTATTTTAGGATAATCTAAATAGTGAAATACAGGCCAGCCAGGCCAACACAGTGAGACTGTGTGAAAGAAAGAAAGAAAGAAAGAAAGAAAGAAAGAAAGAAAGAAAGAAAGAAAGAAAGGTGCCAGAGAGGTGGATCAGCAGTAAAGAGGTCTCACAGAGCACCTGGGTTCAATTCCTAACTCTCACATGGTGGCTATCCAGGGGATGTGATTCTCTCTTTTGTCCTCCATGGGTATTGCATAACATGGGTGCACTTAGATGCATGCAGGCAATATACTCATACATATAAATTAAAACAATCCATAAAATATTTAAAAAGTAAGGACAAAAGAGAAAGGAATACACTGTATGGTTCAGGATATGCTGTACAGGGAAATACCTTCTGCATAGGACTACAGTCACCTAGAAACAGTACCAAAAGGCAGCAAATAGGGCTTCATGAAACTAAAAAACAGTCTACAGAACAGGGGGAAATAGTTACTGGCTATACATTTAACAGTGTCTAGGATATACATAAACTCAAAAAAAACTAAGCACCAAGAAAATAAACAACACAATTAAACCTGGAGAATAAAAGTAAACAGTTTAATGGAAATGGCTGAGAAACATTTTTTAAAATGTTCACTATCAAGGCAATGCAAATTGAAATTACTCTGAAATTTTCTTAACCTCGGTCAGAATGGCTAAGATTAAGAAAACAAGTGGGAGGGTTCTGGGAACTGGGAGCTGAGGTTTGAACACAGATGCTGCGGGTGACTGCTAGGGCAGAGTGTATGCGGACCAGCATGTTGGCCCAGAGGTTTCTGGGAGCTGGGAGCTGAGGTTCGAACACAGACGCTGCAGATGACTGCTGCCCGAGCAGCTGGTGCAGAGGGTAGGGCTAAGCAAGCAACCCAACCCCCCATCACACCCCCAACTGGAACTCCAGAGAGAGTGGCTGGCTGCAGAGGGAATACAGTGTTCAGAAGGTGTCGTGGTTGTTACACACCCAGCCCTTAAGGAACAGAAAGGGAAGAATGAAATATACCTTCCAATATGTAACCAAAATTGAAAGCCTGAAACCTAGACAAGTCAACAGTACATACATAAGGAGAATACAATGAAGGCACCTGAAGGTATCAAGGAGAGCAATCCTTCAACAACGTGAAGAAGCATTCAAGATTCAGATCAGAATACCACATGCCAAGAGCACAAGGAAAGAACAATATGGGAAAAGTGCAGAATAACTGTACACCAAACTCTAGGGAGCCTGTGGAGGACTCCTACAATGGGATCTCCCTAGAGGTAGCCCAGGACAAAGATCATAGAATAACAATTACAGATATATTCAAGGAAATCACAAAACTATGGGGAGAGAATGAAAAACTCAGAAAGGACCTAGAGGAAGACAAGGACAAACTTCAGAAAGAACTAAAAGGAGAAAATGACAGACTCCCAGACTCTGGAAAGAGCTAAAGGGACAAAATGACAAACTCTGGAAGGAAGTGGAAATACTGAAAAGATCCCATGCTGAAATGAAGAAGGAAACCAACGAGTGAAACAAGGAGCTACAAGAAAAGATTGAGAAGCTCCAAAAGGAAGTGGAAATAGTAAAGAAAACACAGGAAGAAATGAAAAGGGAAATCGAACAGTCATCCAATCAAAAGGAAAGAATGGGAAAACGCCTCAGAAGCAAAATGGAGGAAGCAGAAAAAAGAATATCAGATCTGGAACATAACACAGAACAACTAAAAAGCTCAAGTAAACACTATGAAAAATTTAAAAATACACAAGAGTGGAACAACCAGGAAATGTGGGACACTATGAAAAGATCAAACCTACACATCATAGGGATAGAGGAAGGAGAAGAATCCCAAGAGAATGGCATTGATCAGATTGTCAACGGAATAATAGACGGAATTTTCCCCAAATTAAAAAAAAGACAAACCCATACAAATACAAGAAGCACATAGAACACCAAATAGACTAGACCAGAAAAGAAACTCCCCCTGCCATATCATAGTTAGAACGCTAGGCACCCAAAACAAAGACAAAATTCTGAAAGCCACAAGAGAAAAACAACAAGTTACGTATAAGGGGAAACCTATCAGAATTGCAACTGACTTCTCAGTGCAGTCTATGAAAGCAAGAAGAACGTGGAGCAAAGCATTCCCAGTGCTAAATGACTATAAATGCCAACCCAGGTTACTATACCCAGCAAAAATGTTGATTCTAGTTGAAGGAAAGAGAAAAACCTTCCATGACATAAACAAGATGAAAGAGTACATATCTGGAAAACCAACCCTTCAGAGAATACTTGAAGCAATTCAAAGACAGAGGAGAGGAGCAACTACCCCCAGGCACCATGAAAGAGAAATTAATAAAAGCAGAAATGTAGAAGTAGAAAACTAGATGAAAAATGCAAATGGATAATAAGGTGAAAGGAAGCAACACACACTTCTTAATTCTAACCTTAAATATTAATGGACTAAACTCCCCAATCAAAAGGCATAGACTGGGAGAATGGATTAGGAAACAGAATCCATCGATATGCTGTCTACCAGAAACCTATCTCACCCTCAAGGATAAGCACCAACTTAAAGTGAAAAGATGGAAAAAATTATTCCAAGCAAATGGTACAAAAAAAAAAAAAACAAAAAAAAAGCAGGAGTTGCTATCTTAATATCAGACAAAATAGACTTCAAAGTAGAAGCAATCAGAAGAGACAAAGAGGGCCATTATATCCTTATCAAGGGGAAAATTAACCATGAAGACTTCACAATCATGAATATATATGCACCAAATTCCAGTGCACTGACCTTCATAAATACAATGCTACAGGATCTCAAGGCACAGATTAACCCCAGCACACTCATAGTAAGGGACTTCAATACCCCACTGAGTCCTTTGGACAGATCAACTAGACAAAGAATAAACAGAGAGACATCTGAACTGAAAATACAATACAGGAAATGGACCTCACAGACATGTTCCGAATATTCCGCACAAGCACCAGAGAATATACTTTCTACTCAGTACCCCACAGAACATTCTCCAAAATTGACCAGATATGTGGACACAGAAAAAAACCTCAACGAATACAAAAAAATTTGAAATAATTTCATGCATTCTACCAGACCACAGTGCAATAAAGCTCAATATCAACACCAGGACAAGCCCTGCTACCTGCACGAACACATGGAGATTAAACACACTCCTAAATAATGAATGGGTCAAGGAGGAAATAAAGAAAGAAATAAAAGCATTCTTGGAACTAAACAACAATGACAGTACAACACAACAAAACCTATGGGACACTTTAAAATCAGTTCTAAGAGGGAAGTTTATAGCCCTGGGTGCCTATATTAAAAAAACAGAAAGAGCACAGATAAATGAGCTAACACTGCAGCCAAAAACACTTGAAAGACAGCAACAAATAAACTCTAAATGCAGCAGACAGGAAGAAATAACAAAAATCAGAGCAGAAATTAATGAAATAGAAACAATACAAAAAAATCAACAAATCTAAAAGTTGGCTCTTTGAGAGAATAAACGAGATAGACAGACCCCCTAGCCCAGTTAACCAAAAGAAAGAAAGAGCAACTCCAAATCAATAGAGTTCATGATGAAAGGGGAAATATCACAATAGACAATGAAAATACCTAGATAATCATACAGGAACACTTCAAAAACCTATACTGTACTAAATTTGAAAACCTAAGAGAAATGGATGAATATCTGCAATCTGGGGAATCGCCAAAGCTAAACCAAGAAGAGATTGACAACTTAAACAGACCCATAATATATGAAGAAATTGAAAATGTAATAAGAGACCTCACAACTAAAAAAAGCCCAGGTCAAGATGGTTTCACAGCAGAATTCTATAAAACATTTAAAGAGGACTTACAATCATTATTACTCAAACTGTTTAGAAGGATACAGAGGGAAATCTCCCAAATTCCTTCTATGAAGCCAGCATCACTCTAATACTAAAACCAGGCAAGGATGCAACCAAAAAAGAGAACTACAGACCCAACTCATTAATGAACTCAGATGCAAAAATCCTCCAGAAAATACTTGCAAACCATATACAGACCCACATCAAAAAGATCATTCACCATGATCAAGTTGGATTTGTACCAGAGATACAGGGATGGTTAAACATATGAAAATCAGTACATATCATAAGTCACATAAATGGACTGAAGGACAAAAACACATGGTCATCTCAATTGATGTGGAAAAAGCCTTTGACAAATCCAGCATCTCTTCATGATTAAAGTACTAGAGGGAATTGCAATGGAAGGATCATTTCTCAACATAATCAAAGCCATATATAAGAAACCCACAGCCAGCATCATGCTAAATGGAGAAAAGTTAGGATTCCCCATAAAGGTAGGAACCAGACAAGGCTGCCCCTTGTCACCACTCCTCTTCAATATAGTGCTTGAAACACTTGCTAGGGCAATAAGGCAAGAAAAGGAAATTAAAGGAATACTAATTGGAAAAGAGGAAGTAAAACTATCCCTTTTTGCAGATGATATGATAGTTTATCTAAGGGATGCTAAAAACTCCACCAGAAAACTCCTAGAAATAATTAAGAGTTTCAGTAAAATGGTGGGATACAAAATCAACCTAGAAAAATCAGTAGCTTTTCTTTACACTAACAGCAAGCAACTGAAGAAGGAATACAAGGAGACCTTCCCAATCATAATAACCTCGAACACAATAAAATACCTCAGAATAAACCTAACCAAAACCACCAAAGATCTCTACAACAAAAATTTTAAACCCTTGAAGAAGGAGATTGGAGAAGACATCAGAAGATGGAAAGACCTCCCATGCTCATGGATTGGAAAAATTAATATAGTAAAAATGTCCATTCTAAACAAATTAATATATAGATTCAATGCAATTCCAATTAAAATCCCAAGGACATTCTTCACAGGCTTGGAAAACAGTTCTTAAATTCATATGGAACAACAAAAGACCCTGAATAGCCAAAGCAACTGCGAATGAAATAAGCAATACAGGGGGAATTTCTATACCAGACATCAAACTATACTACAGGGCTATAGTCATAAAAACAGCCTGGTACTGGCATAAAAACAGGCATGTATACCAATGGAACAAAACTGAAGATCCAAACTTGAGCACATACAATTTCTGCCACCTCATATTGACAAGGGGGCCAAAAAGACTCAGTGGAGGAAATACAGCATCTTCAGCAAATGGTGTTGGCAAAACTGGATCATCACTTGTAGAAGAATAAAATTAAGCCCCTGCCTCTCATCCTGTACAAAAATCAACTCCAAATAGATCAAAGACCTCAATGTGAAACCCAAAACTCTGAAGGTGATAGAAGAAAAGAAAAAGTTGGCAGCAACTTACAAGACATAGGCGTGGGAAAAGACTCTAAATCAGACAGTAACTACGCAGGAAACAAGGTCGACAATTGACAAGTGGGACCTAATTAAACTCAAAAGTTTCTGTACAGCAAAAGAAACAATCATGGAAATGAAGAGAAAATCCACAGAGTGGGAGGACACATTTACCAGTGATATGGCTGACAGATCATTAACTTCCAGAATATATAAACTACTGAAAAAACAAAGAAGAAAACAAATGACTCACTCAAAAGATGGAATAAAGAGCTGAGCAGAGACTTCATATGTGAGGAAATAGACATGGCTGAGCAATATCTTAAAAAGTGTTCAACATTGCTAATAATTAAGGAAATGCAAATTAAAACCACTTTAAGATATCATCTCAATCTGATAAGGCTGACAATGATCAAGAAAACAAATGATACCAAATGCTGGGGAGGATGTGGGGAAAGGAGAACACTCATCCACTGCTGGTGGGAATGCAAACTTGTACAACCACTATGGAAAGCAGTGTGGAGAACCCTTAAAAGACTCAAAATGAGCCTACCACCTGACCCAGCCATACTACTTCTGGGAATATATCCATCAGACTCTTCCTACCACAGAGATACATGTACAGCCATGTTTGTTGCAGCTCTCTTCACAACAGTGAAGAGCTGGAACCAAACTAATTGCCCCTCAACTGACAAGTGGACAGAGAAAATGTGGTACATCTACACAATGGAGTTCTATGCAGTGGTAAAGAAAGATGACATCATGAAATTTGTAGGTAAATGGATGGAAACAGAAGATTTTATGCTAAGTGAAGTAACACAATCCCAGAAAAACAAAAGATGAATGGTATCCCTCATCTATGGGTTACCAAATGCCTGGTTGTGGGACAAACTGAGCCACATTAATGTTATATTCCTTATTATCTAAAGACAACTGTGCTCTTGCATTGTGAATCCCTAAACAGGTTCTAGAGCTTACCTAACATTTATTTTCAGACCTTGGATTTTTGGTATATGATGGAGAGTATGTGTGCATCTTTTAGAGTAATATGGGATTAAAATGGAAAGATGCAAATCAAGAAATATGATATAGAAGTAACATACAGTTTGTTTCCAAAGGATACAATTTTAATATAGGTGCAATGTAATAGGCTGGTACAACTTAGCCTTTCTGGGTGCTTAACGACCATACTTAATGCCCATACCAATTTGGCAGAGGGACCTAAGGGATAACTTTGTTTCTTTCCCTCAGAGGTCAACCAAGTCTTAGGGGACATCTCTTGAAGTGCGGGTCACCAGTCTTCCTGTTCAGGGAGGTCTTGGGAGCCACTAATGTGACTTCAGCCAGTGTCCAGTTTATAAAGAGGAAAGTCTGCTCATGGTTGAGAAAAGGAAGCCTGCTTTAGCAAGACCTGATTTTGTCCTCGAGTGAATGGAACTGGAGGATGAGGAGCTGAAAGGATCAAGGCGCTCCCACTCTCTTCCCCCCAAAAAACCCCTAGAGACCCCTGAGGATCAACTTCTCAACTGACCTTGAGAAAACAAAAACCTTGATTAATCAGGGCTGTGTAGCCTTAAGCATCCAAAAGGAAAGTACAACCAGAAATAATAATCAGTAAGACCAAAGAAACTGTACTGCAGATGTAAAATGAGATATTAGTAAAAAGATAGAAAGAAAAGAGAGAGAGCTCTGTTATTTGGCCTGCCATCAATTCTTACTGGCAAGCTCATCTACTCTGTGGCTGCCACTGATTTTGGCAGCCCCCCCTCAAGGATATGACACACAGCTTTTTAACCTTTCAATATGGACTGAAGACTCATGTCTCTCCAAGAATCCTCCAAACCATCAATGCCAAATGGGGACTACTGAGATATCCAGCTTATGGACTAAAGAGCTAAGGGGATTTCAGCCTCATCAGAATATAGACTGCCATTGTTGGACTACCTGGTTGTATCATGGAGGCCAGTACAGGGGGATCAAGACAGGACATGTGCTTACTGGACTTCATTTGGGGGACTATGGGAGGGAAAGACCCCAATGTGGAGCAAAAGTGCAGGATTGATGGTTGTTTGGGATTACAAAGGAGGAACCTTCGAGCACTTCCTTAAGGAAAACATGACATCTTTTAGAAACAAGTCCCTCCATATCAATGATATGTGTTGTATATATCATAACCACTTAGTGTAATATATATATATATATATATATATATATAGTCATATAGACAATTTCTCCATACAAGTTTGGAGAGAATAACAACAAAAAGAACTGAAAAAAAAAAAATACCTCTGGAAAGACCTCAGAAAAAGATGCTTGCTTAGACATGTATCGCAGAGTGCAGGGACGCGGAGATTGGGCTGGGGGCACGAAAGGGAAGCCCAATCTAAGTAATATTAGATTGAGATAAATGATGTATGGGGTGGAGTGCCTTATGGGAAAAAAATAATATTAATAACGACACTGAAAAAAGCAAAAAGAAAACTAGGTCAGCTGGTAGTAGGTGAGTCTTTGATATCTTGATGATGGAGTTGTTTGAGTGTGCTTGAATGTTTAGTAATTTATGATTTGTGGGCTTGTGAGGGGAAGGTCTCCTATGATCCCTTCTTCAATTGCTTGTTTTGTGTGTAAAGAAGGCTACTTGACTTTCTAGGTAGACTTTGTATATTGCCACTTTACTGAACTTTTAATCATTTACGGGAGTTTTGGTGGACTTTTTTGGCATCCTTTAGGTAAAATTAAAGTTCTGCAAAAGGATACCTTGACTTCCTCTTTTCCAATTAGTACTCCTTGATTTCCCTTCTTGCCATTGCTTCTAGCAGCGTATCAAGCACATAGTTGAGGAGGAGTGGCAACGGGGGCAGCCTTGCTGTGTTTCCTACCTTAGGAGGGTGATGCTTCAACGTTGTTGTCCATTTAAGATAATGTTGGCGTAGTGGTGTTTGTTGTATCGGTGCTTATGGTTACGTTTGCGAGGAATAGTTCCCTCTAGTCCAAGATCCCTCCGTAGGACTTAAATCTACACAAGAGGTCCTGGATTTTTTTGTCAAAGGCTTTTTCTGTGTCGAAGATTGGGTAGAATCGATGCGATGGGTGCGGTGCTTGTTGGGCGTGTCCTATGGTCCCAACTGATGTGGTGGGTGGGAATAGACATGTGGAGTACTGTGTGAGGAGGGGTGGGTGTCGATGGTCTGTGTTGAAAGCCTCTTAGGTGTTGAAGCGATCATAGGAAGTCCCCGGCTGATTGGTGTTGTTATTTCTAGGCTGGCAGTTTGGTGGGTGAGTAGGGTCGTTATGGAATTATTTTATGTGATCTGTCCGTTAGTTTGGTATTTTTTTAATGTAGGTACCCTTAGGCCTATAAAATTCCCTCTTAGGACTGCTTTCTAAAATTAGCCCATAAGTTTTTGTTGTGGTTGTCATGCTTTGCATTTATTTTCCTCTGCGAGCTTTTTTTTTCTGTGATTTATTTTTTTAGTTCCGCTATGCTATAGACATGTGACAATAGTACATATAAATAATCTGCAAGAGTACAATCGTGCACCCGTGACGTGCAATGCCGCGGAGGTCAGAAGAGGGCATTGGACTCCCCTGGAACTGGAGTTCTCCTGGAATTGGAGTTTCAGACGGCTCTCGGCCGCCATGTGGGTGCTGGGGATCGAACCCGGGTCCTCTGCAAGAGCGGTCGGCGCTCCCAACTGCTAGGCCATCGCTCCAGCCCCATTTCCTGGAATGCTTTTCTTTCTTTCTTTTTTTCTTCCTTGACCTAGTCATTATTCAGGAGTGTGTTGTCTAGTCTCCATGTGTTGTTGTAGGTAGTAGAGCTTATCCTGGTGTCGATATTGAGCTTTATTGCCCTGTGGTCTGAGAATTCATGAAATTATTTCAATTCTTTTGTATTTGTTGAGGGTTCTTTTTCTGTGCCCCAGTATGTAGGTGAGTTTGGAGAATGTTGCATGGGGTGCTGAGTAGAAAGTATAATCTCTGGTGTTTTGGTGGATGTCTGTGAGGTCCATTTGGAGTATTGTATTGTGGGACAAAGAACTGACTGAAACAGTAAAGTTCTCCCAAAAAACAATAATCCTGTGCTTTGAAAAACTTTAAAAAGACTCAGAAAAAATATACAAGACATGTATATTTTTTGTTTATCCTTTGTATATCTTGTAGAATGCACGAATTTGGGTGGGGTGGGGTATGGAAAGGGAAATGAGTCTAAACTGGAATGAGAAAAGATGTACATAGTGCACAAAACACCAACAAAAATTTTTAAAAAAGTAAACAAGTGACTATGAATGCTTCTGAAGCTGTGGGGTATGGGGACTCTTCATGCCCTGTTGGTAGAAATGCAAACTGGTATGGTCACTATGGAAGTCAGTGTGTCAATTTCTGAAAAACTCGAGAAATAGACATACCATATGAGCCAGCTCTGCTGTTCCTGGGCACATACCCACAGACACAGGTTCGTCCATGGTCACAGCTGCTCTATTCACAATAACCAGGACTTAGAAACACCCTGATATAAATAAACTGATGAAGTGATCAATAAAATCTGGCATCTATACACAATGGAATTTTTTAGCTGCAAAAAATGAAATTATGACATTTTTAGGGAAAAGGATGGAAGCAGAAAACATTATACTGAGTGTGGAAACCTGGACTCAGAAAGGTGGACACTTGTTCTCACTCATGTGTGGCTCTTAGAGTTGAGTCTTTAGATTTGTGTCTTCAACTTGGAGTGCCCCTGGAAGCCAGGAAAGTAGCAAGGGGCCATTGGTGGGGAAGTGGGGGGGGTCTTTAGGGAGGGGGATAGCCAAACACACATGAGTGATTATGAAAGAGAAAACAGAGGCTTCCGTGAGGAGAGGGATGGGAGAGCAGTGCAGAGGAAGAGGCGGAGGGAAGGATTAAGAACTCTAAAGATGCTTGAAGAAAAGCTGGATAGACACCTACTATTTTCTACAGGCTTCCTACTGTAATACCGTATGAGGTTGAGACAGTGGAAAGAAATTAGATCACTGGAGTCGATCTTGGCAGGAATACTGAGAACCTAGCCCAGTACAGCCCTTCAATTTGTCTTCCTGGTTACCGTACAGGGAGCAAGCCTCCCTTGCTCTGGGCTCTGCCATGGTGCTGGCCACTTCAGGGTCAAATAGATGAGTACTAGTGAAGCGATAAGGCTCTGTCCTTTAGGGCTATCATGTTTGCTTCTTTAAGGTGGCCCATGGAGCTGAATATAAGTAGATGCCGACCAAAGGACAGCAATAGACATGTTTTCCATATCATAACATAATCCAGTGAGTGAGAAGCTGTGTTTGCACTGAGTCATTATTTCTATAAACATTACGTCTCAAGTATGGAGTCAGGGCCTATGAAGACAATGTAAACCACACTCACATCCCTGAATGATTTTCCACCTGACCACACATGCTCACTAGAATGCTATGCTTCTTCCAGAAGAGGTAAGAGTTAGGTTGAGAAAGGACTTGTTTTGGAGAAGTGATGGTTCATTTTCAACCAAAACACAAAATAAAGATGGTTGTGAGGAGAACCAATTTCATTAACATTTTAAGTCCATGAGACTCATTTCCAAAATGAATTCAGCTTTTCTACCATTAACAGCAGTGTTGGCACATGGAGACACTTGGGAAACCAGATGGTACTTCAACAACCCCAGTAGAAAGCAAATGCTTCATACTTTACTAAAGGTGTTATCCAGAAGTAATTCTTTCTGGTGAGGAACAGGTTGAAATGAATGTGAGGACCAATGTGAATTTTAAAATTCATGAGTTGGCATTTGATCTCTAGCATGACACAAAGATTAATTCAGTATATTACATGTATTTGTAGCTGAATTAATCAAATGTAGTAAAATTAATAAAAGAATAAATAGACTGACATACTCTTGATAGTTTCCATGAATTAAATGTCTAAAATGGTTTAATAAAATGCATACTTAATGTAGAAGTAAAACTTGGTTTAATTTTTTCTTAAAAATTGCCTTTAATTAACTTTCAACAGGTTTTGAAAAGTCCTTACAGTAGTAGATTCTTCAGAGACAAATAAAAATTTAATTTTAATTCAATTAAGATCAGCAATTCATTCTAATTCATTTCCTAGAATTAGATCTAATCACTTTCTCCAAGTTGAGGCTAAATTTTACCTCTGCTTTCTGGTCAATCAGCATACTGAAATCCTTTTAGGTTGAAGGGCTGTCTCAAGTAAATTCTGTATTTTGATATTCAAGGCACAAAACCATGAAAGTTAAAAGCTGTCTTCTGCATAACATGTGCCTTGTGGATAGGCTTGAAGAATTGCAGGACGCCACAAAACAGCAGCTATCTTCATTGCCCTAATCAGGACGGGGTGTGACAAGAATCTTACATCATACAGCTTACCACTAAGCAGTGTTTACTTATACACACCTTTAATCCAAACCTCTAAATGCAGATCTCCATGGAGACAGAGAAGCACAGGCAGCAGCAATGTTAGAAGCCAGACCTTACCTGTATGTGTATTATTTCCTGGACACACAATGAAGACTAGGGTTATTATGTAGCTGAACTCATGGTACCAAGAGCTCCTAAAATTCAGGTTTTACTACCTTGCTGTCAAAAAGGTTTCAACAATCCATTTCCCAATTTTTAATATGCAAAATAACTTTTCATTGGCTCAGCTTAGGTAAAATCTTTACACTGAACCTGGCCTCAGTGTTAATTGATGCAACATTTGATATGTGATGTAATCATGACTTAAAAAGTTATATAACTCCCACAGGCTTACCAGTTAGAAAATTTCAGAGCTGGGGATTGGATCCAGGATACGATTCTGGGTCAATCTTTTTCCAGAGCACCTTTTATCATCCACTCTCTTTCTCTGGGACTAACTTGGGCCATGTGGCTCCTGCATTCTTGTATATCTCTAGGCTTCGAGGCTCTGCAGGCACATGACTCCCACTACTCAAGGTGCAAGATAGGGATCTCCGGAAGAGAGAAGAGCATGGTGGAGCTCCTGTGCATCCACACCATCACCACTGGGATCCTGATGATTCTCTTACTACAGTGCGTGTGCTACTGCCTTGGCGCAGGGTCACATGTCACAGGTGGTAGTATTCACTAGCAAGCCAAGAGTGCCAAGAGGCCTTAATATGTTTCCAGGTCTGCAGCCAGGCTTTCAATTTCAATTTCTTGAGACTTTATTTCTTGGTGTTTTGTGTGTTTCATACATCATTTCTCAGTCCATTTAGACACACTCCCTTTTCCATGCCCCCCACCCCACCCCAGGTCATGCATTCTGCCATACATGTCTTGCATATTTTTCTCAGTCTTTGTAAAGTTTTTCTCTGCAGAGGTTTATTGTTTG
Organism: Rhizomys pruinosus; assembly: GCA_009823505.1. NCBI lineage: Eukaryota > Metazoa > Chordata > Mammalia > Rodentia > Spalacidae > Rhizomys > Rhizomys pruinosus. Next base: position 963,516 of record VZQC01009966.1, read on the forward strand.
GGCAGAGGTTAACTGTTTCAGTCACTTCTTTGATCCAGTCTTTTTGTTGTTGTTGTTCCTTCCCATTTGTATTGCTTCACTATATGCCTCTCTCTCTCTCCTCTCTCTCTCTCTCTCTCTGTATATATGTATATATATATATAAACTGTATGCTAATTCCAAAATATGTATTTTCCCTTTAATTTTATATTACTCTAATATATGAATACAGAATACATACATATACCACCTCCATACATATACCACAATTACAAAGTCTGAAAATAAGTGGTCAGTTAATTCTAGAACCTGTTAAGGAATTCACATTATAACTGTATAGATACCGTCAGATAAAAAGAAATATAACATTAACTTTTCTCAGCTTGACTTTCAACTAGGGATTTGAGGGATACCATTCATCATTTGTTTTTCTGGGACTGTGTTACTTCACTTAGCATAATGGTTTCAAGTTCCATCCATTTACCTGCAAAATTCATGATGTCATCTTTCTTTATCACCGCATAGAATTCCATTGTGTAGATGTACCACATTTTCTCTATACACTCATCAGTTTGAGGGACACTTGGGTTGCTTCCACTTCTTTGTTATTGTGAAGAGAGCTGCAATAAACATAGATGTGCATGTATATCTTCTACAGTAGGATGAGTCTTGTGGGTATATATCCAGGAGTGGTATGACTGGGTCACGTGGTAGACTTATGTTCAGTTTCTTGAGAGTTCTCCACACTGCTTTCCATAGTGGTTGCATGAGTTTGCATTCCCACCAGCAGTGGATGACTGTTCCCCTTTCCGCACAACCTCTCCAGCATTTGATATCCTTTGTTTTCGGGATAATAGCTAGTCTTACTGGAGTAAGATGAAATCTTAAGGTGGCTTTAATTTGTATTTCCTTAATTATTAGCGATGTTGAACACTTTTTAAGATGTTTCTCAGCCATTTTTACTTCTTCATTTGTGAAGTCTCTGTTCAACTCTTTACTCCATCTTTTGAGTAGGTCATTTGTTTTCTTCATTTTTTTAGGTTTTATATTCTGGATGTCAATGCTCTGTCAGATGTATCACTGATGAAGGTTTCCTCCCACTCTGTGGGTTGTCTCTTTACTTCATTGATTGTTTCTTTTGCTGTACAGGAGCTCTTGAGTTTAATAAGGTCCCATTTGTCAATTGTTGACAATATTGTTTACATAGCTGCTGTTTGATTTAGAAAGTCTTTTCCTATGCCTATATCTTGTAGGTTACTGCCAATGTTTTCTTCTATCATTTTCAGAGTTTTGGATTTCACATTGAGGTCTTTGATCCATTTGGAGTTGATTTTTGTACATGGTAAGAGGTAGGGGTTTAGTTTTATTTTTGTACAAGTGGTGATCCAGTTATGCCAACACCATTTTCCAATGGCCTCTAAAAAAATAAGTTATCTAAGAGCAAACCTGACCAAACACACCAAAAATCTCTACAAAGAAAATTTTAAATCCCTCAAGAAGGAGATTGAGGAAGATACTAGAAGGTGGAAAAACCTCCCATGATCATGGATTGGAAGAATCAATATGGTAAAAATGACCATCCTACCCAAGGTAATATACAGATTCAGTACAATCCCAATTACAATCCCCACGAACTTCTTCACAGACCTAGAAAAAAAATCCTAAAATTCATATGGAGAAACAAAAGACCCCAGAGAGCCAAAGCAACCCTGAGCAAAAAGAACAATGCAGGGGGGATTGCCATACCAGACTTCAAACTATATTACAGGGCTATAGTCATAAAAACAGCCTGGTATTGGCACAAAAACAGGCCTATAGATCAATGGAACAAAACTGAAGATCCAAACCTTAGCACATCCAATTTCAGTCACCTAGTATTTGATAAAGGGGTCAAGAAGACTCAATGGAGGAGAGACTTTATTTCTTTATTTATTACAAATATGAAATGTATTTGTTTCTTTTTGAGATTGTTTCAAGAATGTTATTCTTTCTCAGTGAACTGGATTTGTCTTTCCTCCTTGAATAGTCATAGATAACAAGTTGACAAACTACTCACATCTCCATGCTCTGCAGATTTGCACAGTGCTTGACAATGAAGAGAATGCTTATTTCAAAATGAAAGTACTCAAAAATTAAGGAATATGTCTTTTAAAAAGACTTAGGTAATCTAAATTTTTAGTTCAACCACAAAATAAGCTTAAACTGCATTTTATTTTTCTTTAGTGATATAATATTTTTTTATATGTAATTCTTTCAAAGCAGGAAAAACGTGGAACGATTAAGCTTAAAAGTGATTCCTTTTGGCTTTCTCCAGTCTACACTGCTCTCTGCCGTGGAGGTGGCTGACTCCTCAAGATTTGTTTTGCAGGTGTGTGCAAAAGTTGTCCACACAGTTCCCCATCCTGTCGAACCAGGAAGAGCCCTGGTGGTTGGAGCACCTGGTCATACTGTGTATTGACTACTGTACATTGTTGGACTGCATCTGTCTTTGCTAAATGCCAGTCTATTTCTGTGCTGTTTGATCTCACTTCCATGAAGCGTGTTCTGGACTGAGTCATAATGTGAGTACAAGATTTCCCCTTCTTCTACTGAAAGATGTGATGGTAACGGATAATGGGGTTGGCTCCAGCGCCCTGGGTGTGGTGTTCTCGTGGGCTCTATCCCAAGAAGGGACATTAAAGTGAGGAGAGACCAACTGAAAGCCATGGTGATAAACTTCAAAGGCCAGGGTGCTACCATGGAGAACTATGTAAAGCTCCATCAGCAAGGCCCTTTCTTGTGGGAAACTCGGTCAGCACCACGTGCTTGATGGCCTCTAAGTTGGCTCCATCAATCTGCAACGGTTTCTTCATATGTGTGACTTGCTTAGAACACAAATGAGCTAAATCCCAAAGTGCTCTTAAACTTTTATGACTGCTGCTGATTTGAAGAAGGTGATTATCTGAGGAGGTTAGTTCTTGACTGAATATGTTAACCATGCCAAGCTGACATGGAAACAACAGGAAACTAGTGTTTGTGAAGCTCCAAAAAGTGACAACAGGCTCCCTGGAGAACATGGCCCTGCTGTGCGGTGCTGGTGACTGCATCTGCTGTGATTGCATCTTGTAGATCTGGCTTGGAAGCCCAGAGGAGGTGCTGTAAGCTCATGACATCACCCCTAATGGAAGCTCAGGGAATCATTGACGATCTCTGCATTCCCACTGATATCCAGACAAAAGGCCTGGAAGTCTGCTCAAGTCCCCTTTTCCTGTGAAAACATGGACCTTGCTACCAAGGAACTGGCTGAAGAAAACCTGCCTTTGGATTTCTTCTCTCCACATGACTAAGCCACCATTTTCATGGGAACAAATAACCCAAATCTGAGCAATCTAAATGCTGTCTTTGAGTTTTGTACCAAATACTGCACTCAAATTACTTATGAATAGCAAGGCCTTTTAAAGTTTATGAGCTTCTTGGTACAGATTTGTGAGGGAGACTTCGTTGTCATGGATGCTGCATTCTAAAGAAGAATATACATGACTAAAAAAAATGTGTTTTTCTAAGAATTCTTTAAAAATCATTGCTGTGTTGGGCTGGAAAGATGGCCTAGTGGTTGAGTGCTGACTGCTCTTGCAGAGGACCCGGGTTCGATACCCAGCACCCACATGACGCTGAGAACCATCTTTAACCCCAGTTCCAGGGGAATTCGAGACCCTATTCTGACCTCCGTGGCATTGCACGACAGGGGTGCACAAACCTACATGCAGACAGTACATTCATACACATAAAAGTAAATAAATAAATAAAATTTAAAAAGGGTAAATTCTTTAAAAATAAATAAATAAAAAATAAAAAAAATATTACTGTGTTGTATCTGTCATTGCAGTTCCTGACCTCCCCCCACCCCCACCCTTCTTACTTTCTCGAATGAACTATATCACATGGATGCTTGCTGATTTTAGCTCTGCTCTGACGGAGGATCAATTCCCGAGACCTACTGCCGTTTTATTTACTAAGACAGCTACCCAGAGCATGCCAAAGTCAGCCTCCTCTCCACCTTTTGTTGTCCTTTGGATTTTCTCAGTGACAGCGTCACGTTGAGGTGTGGGGTAGTGCTTTGACTTGTTTCTTTCCCTACTTCCTCCACTACTGAGTAGCAATAATTCCTAAGCTTGACTCCTTTAAGCACAGGCTCTCTGCTAATGTTTTGGTCACAGAAATATACAATATGTGCAGCTAATTATTTCCAAGCTGACAGTGCTTGGACAGCCATGTTGCCACATTTATTTCTGGAAAAGGCTGGCCATGTCAAATTCATGACATGCAAAACTGGCCTCCTGTTCTTTTTTCTTCACAGCCAGAGTAATACTATTTTCTTTCTTTTCTTTTCTTTTCTTTTCTTTTCTTTTCTTTTCTTTTCTTTTCTTTTCTTTTCTTTCTTTCTTTCTTTCTTTCTTTCTTCCTTTCTTTCGTCTTTTTTGAGGCAGGGTTTCCTTGTAACCCCAGTTGGCCTGGAACTCACTATGTAGACCAGGCTGGCCTTGAACTCACAGAGATGCACCTGCCTCTGTCTCCCAAGTGCTGGGATTAAAGGAGTGCACCACCACACCCAGCATACTATTGTTTTTCAATAGCTGATCTTATTTTCAGAAAGAGCTAGATGTCATGAGTTAACTTGTTTGGGATGTAAAAGAGAAAAAATAATGTATAAGCCTAAGACAGTGGCATCCATCTTTTAGAATTATAAAATTATTTTTAGGTAAAATTTGAGAGAAACTTCCATAAGCTTTGCAGGAAACAGAGGCTCCTCCCCATGCTCCCCCCCAACCCCCTCCACTGCTGCTGAGGCTCAACTCAGGGCATTGTGCACGCCCAGCAATTGCTCCATCTTTGGAACCATACCCCAAGTCTCCAAAGCAAGGTTTTTGTACACAACTTTTACATCAGTGTATGTTTGATAAACAAATCTTACTTTTGTGAGTGGCAAGATGGCTTACCTGGTAAGATTATTTGCCACCGAGCCCGACTTCCTGAATACCTAACTACCTTGTACCTCCTGGTCGAGTTAAAACTGACGTGTCAGGGAGGCTTGGCGGCATAGCATCTCATCCACGAGCCATGCTGTGGTCATCTGCCACTGTCCAGCGAGCCCTTCACTGCCACATAGGGGCTCTCAAAGATCACCGAAGGAAACCGTCCTCATTACCAGAGGAGGTGGATATTCTGGCTTCAGCCTTGGCTGTGCTCTGAACCAGCAGGAGTCCACGTGATTCTGTTTGACATCAGCAGACCTTCCCAGACCCTTCCAGAAGAGATCAAGTTTACACGTAGAGACAATACGCCCTCTCTTTGATGTGCAATCAGGATGCTGACCACATGCATGTTCCATATCACCTCTTACTGTATGTCTGGGAGGGAGCAACTGAATCAAACCCTGATCCAAGAAGTCAAGGTTGGGGGCACAGACAATGTCTTCCAGGTCTGCCAGAAGTAAGGGGTACTCAGGTTAGTCTACACCAGTACATTCAACGCCATTTTTGGCGGGCAAGTCATCAGAGATGGGGAAGAGTCTCTACCTTACCGGCTCTTCACTTGCACCCAGACCACTACTCCAGGACCACATCCGTCACAGGGAAGAAAGTAGGGCCAAGGCAGTGGAGTCCTGCAAACCTGCACCCTGAGGCTCCCTGGCATCTATGGGCCTGGAGAGCAGAGGCACCTTCCCAGGATAGTGAGCCACATTGAGAGGGCCCCATTTATGTATGGGGACTCCGGCAGCCTGGTTGAGTTCGTCTGTGTGGATAACTTGGTGCAGGCTCGCATTCTGGCCTCTGAGGCTCTGAGAGCTGCCAAGGGCCACATTGCCTCTGGGCAGCTCTACTTCATCTCAGACCGCAGGCCTGTGAACAACTTTGAGTTCTTTCGGCCATTGGTTGAGGGCCTGGGCTACAGCTTCCCATCCACCTGCCTGCCACTCACCCTCGACTACGGCTTTGCTCTCCTGGTGGAGAGGGCCCTCTCTGTTCTTGGTGAGCTCTACAACTTCCAGCCCTTCTTTACCCTCACTGGTTTATAAAACTTCAGCTTAGAAAGAGCCAAGAAAGAGCTAGGTTATGAGCCTCAGTCTTGGGCCTTCTGATTATTTTAACTAGATTAAAAGCTCATGGCTGAAGAGGTCTTAGGGCCTAGAGAGGTGGCTACTACTGTTAATTTGATAAATGATGTTCCCATCAAACTGCTTTCTACATATTGATGTTGGCACCCGTAGACTAGTGCAGCTGTCAGCTTTGATCGGGGGCTTTGTCTCTAGTGGGTGGCTGTTACACTGCAGAGACTCATAACTGGTCAAAATGCTGAGGATGAGAGACTGTTGGATGCCTAGCCATGAATGGTACATCTATATCACTCCCCGCAAAGCTCAGGGAACACTGTGGAAGAAGGGGTGGAAAGCATGTAAAACTCCAGGAAGGGGAGGGGTGCTGTGGAAGGTTGTCTCCCAGGACTGATGTGGCCACTGCCCTCGTGAACTCAAACAGTATGTGTGGTTACCTGCACAGGACTGGGCCCACCATCATTCTCTCATGGAAGACAGAAGAGCTCACAAAGCCCCACCCTTCCCTGAGGATCTATAGGCAATCAGAGGGTGTGGAGCTGGAGGGAGACATTTTCTCCAGTGGTGTAGTCATGCGTATACACACACACACACACACACACACACACACACACGCACGCACGCACGCATGCACACACACACACACACACACACACCTAAATAAATGAAATGCAACAAAATTACTTCATGAGTCATACTTATGATTTGGGTATAGAGAGACATTTTGATTAGGTTTCAAATCCTGTGGTTTAGACATCCATCTTTTCCATTTTAGAGTGGCTACTTTAGATGGTTTAGACTGTGCTGAAGTCTGAATGGAATGAGCCAGGGCTTCCAGTGGAGTCTGTGAATGTTAGGATTAGCGTCCTGCATTTTCCCATGTTCAGCTGCTTCAAAGCGTACTGAGATTTACACTGAGATACTGGTGGGAAACCTTGGGAAAACTATTAAGTGGTGTGGAAACATAAAGTCTTTAGTCTGTCACAAGAAGGAATTTTATCTTCCTCCTCTCTGTTTTTTCTGTAACTATATTCAGTGATAGATGATCTAACATTCTTTACATTTCCTGTTTCTAAGTCTCAATAGCATTTTAATAAAAAAGCTCTAATTGTAAAATTAAATGGGTTCTGTGGATGTGACAGTATCTTTGTATATTCATTTAGAATTACAGTAATTCTTTTTCTTGGATTAGTTGTGATAGTATATATCTTAATCAATTCTCCTAAACTAGAATGTTTGTATATCTTAGAACAGAATTTAGTGGTCCGTGTCCTTAATCCCAGCATTTGGGAGGCAGAGACAAGCAAATTTCTGTGAGTTACAGGCCTTCCAGGGCTACACAGTGAGTCTCAATCTTTTTTTTCAAAGAGTGTAAGGGATTATTAAAGTGTAGACTTTCCTACCTGACCCCAGAGTTCCTGATCTGAAGTGTGATTTGAAAGTTCATATTCCTAATAGATGAAAAAATTACTGTTAATTTCTACAATTTTAATTTTTCATTAGCATATAAGTTTTACACTGCACTCTGGATATGACACGGCTCTTGCAGTCAGGAACCACACCGTAGCTGTGCATACTGGCATGGAGAAGCTGGGCTACCAGCATTACATGGTGGATGGATAGAGGTGCCCAGGAAGCTCCACCCCTTCCTGGACAACTGCTGGGATTAATGTTTGGGGTTGGGGAGTGACATGTTCAACTGAAGAGACTTGCCACCCACACTTATGCAGGGAACCCCAACTAAATGGATAAACAAAAAGCCATGAAATCAGGAGTGGGGCATGTTAGGAAGAAGAAAGAGTTCAGAGGAGTGGGAGGGGTGAGAAGGCAGTGGGCGGGGTGAGGGTGATCAAAATATGTTGTACATATGTATGTGAAACTGTAAAATAAAAAAGTATGAGTTTTAAATTACTCTATTGCACAACTTAATGAACATGTCTTAAGTTTACTTATTTGTATTTGTTTCACGTCTGTAATCAGATATTTATGCCTCAGTAAGACTCTTACAAACATGCCTCAACCCATGATCAAATCTCCTCAAACAACCCAAGTTTACTGACTTGTGATCAGTTTCTCCTTGGTCATTTCTGTGGGAATTGCTTTTCATAGTGTTTTTTTTTTCATTTTTTATTGAAGTTTTGTATATTTCATACAACATTTCTTAATCAAATTTAGACCTAATTCCTCTTCCTTGACCCCTCCCCATCAGAGCTAATGCATTCTGCCATACATATCTTTGTTTTTTTGTGTGTAAATTCACATTTTTCCCCTTTAGTTTTATATTACTCTAATGTATGCATACATACCCCCCCATACACCAAAATTTCAAAGTTGTAAATAAGTGGTAGGTTAATTTAGATCCCACTAAATGTATTTCACATAAACGTAAAAAGTTTATATATATATATATATATAGTATATATACTATATATTATATATATATATATAATTGTTATGTTTGCCTTACTACTGGTATTTGGTGTAGCATCCAAATGAGGGATACCATTCTTACTTGTTTTCTGGGATTGTGTTACTTCACTAGCATAATGTTTCTCTATTCCACTATTTACCAGCAAAGTTCTATAATGTCATCTTTCTTTACTTCTTACTTCACTTTGTAGATGTACCACATTTTTTCTCATCCACTCATCAGTTGAGGGGCATTTGGGTTGGTTCCAGCTCTTCACTATTGTGAAGAGAGCTGCAATAAGCATAGATGTGCATGTATCTTTGCAGTAGGATGAGTCTTGTTGGTATATACCCAGGAGTGGTATGACTGGGTCAGGTGGTAGACTCATTTTGGATCTTTTAAGGGTTCTCCACACTGCTTTCCACAGTAGTTGTACTAGTTTACATTCCCACCAGTAGTGGATGAGTGTTCCCCTTTCCTTACATCCTCTCCAGCATTTGGTGTGTTTTGTTTTCATGATCTTAGACAGTCTTATAATGAGATGAGATAATATCTTAAAGTAGTTTAATTTGCATTTCCTTAATTATTAATGATATTTTTTGAGTGTTTCTCAGCCATCTTTATTTCTTCACTTGTGAAGTCTGTGTTCAGCTCTTTATTCCATCTCTTGAGTGAGTCATTTGCTTTTTTATGTCTTTGTTTTTTAAGTAGTTTATATATTCTGGATGCTAATGCTCTGTCAGATGTACCACTGCTGATGGTTTCCTCCCACTCCGTGGGTTTTCTTTTTACTTCCCTGATTATTTCTTTTGCTGTACAGAAGCTTTTGAGTTTAATGAGGTCCCACTTGTCAATTGTTGACCTTATTTCCTGCACAGCTGCTATATGATTTAGAGAGTGTTTTCCTATGCCTATGTCTTGTAGGTTGCTGCCAACTTTTTCTTGTGTCACCTTCAGAGTTTCAGGTTTCAAGTTGAGGTCTGTGATCCATTTGGAGTTGATTGTACAGGGTGAGAAGTAGGGGTTTAATTTTATTCTTCTACAATTGGTGATCCAGTTTTTCCAGCACCATTTGCTGAAGATGCTGTCTTCCTCTATTGACTCTTTTTGGCCCCTTTGTCAAATATGAGGTGGCTGAAATTGTATGTACTCAAGTTTGGATATTCGATTTTGTTCTATTGATCTACAGGTCTGTTTTTGTGCAAGTACCAGGCTGTTTTTTATGACTAGAGCCCTGTAATATAGTTTGAAGTCTGGTATGGTGATCCCCCTTGTATTGCACTTTTCACTCAGGGTTATTTTGGCTATGAATTTAAGGATTTTTTCCAAGTCTGTGATGATACTCATAGGGATTTTAATTGGAATTGCATTAAATCTGTGTATCAATTTGGGTAGAATTTTTACTTATTAATTTACTACATTTTACTATATATATTAATTTTTCAATCCAGAACATGGGGGGGTCTTTCGTATTTTCTGATTCTTCTTCCATCTCCTTTTCAAGGGTTTAAAAATTTTTGTAGAGCTTTTGGTGTCTTTGGTTAAGTTTTGTTCTAGGTATTTTATTGTTTTTGTGGTATCATAGTGGGAGGTCCTTGTATTCCTTCTCCAGTTGCTTGTTGTTGGTGTAACGAAAAGTTCCTGATTTTTGAATGTTAATTTGTATCCTGCCATTTATGCAACTCTTAATCATTTATGGAGTTTTCCCTAGAGGTTTTTAGCATCCCCTTAGGTAACTATCATTCTCTGCAAAGGGATAGCTTGACTTCCTCTTTTCCCATTATTACTCTTTAATTTCCCTTTCTTGCTTTATTTCCCTTGCAAGCATTTCAAGCACTATATTGAGAGGAGTGGTGATAGGGACAGCCTTGCTGTTCCTGCCTTTAAGGGGAATGCTTCTAACTTTTCCCATTAGGATGGGTTGGCCTGTAGGTTTGTTGCAATGTGATAATTAGAAGACGTTCCCTCGTCCAATTCCCTCTAGGAGTTGCATGAAGGGATGCTGGATTTTATTAGGTTTTTCTGCTCAATTGGATGACCCTGTGGTTTTGTCTTTCAGCCCATTTATGTGTTTATGTATTTATTGTTTATTATGTAGCACCTGCATTGTGCTATGAATCCAACTTGATCATGGATGGATGATCTTTTTGATGGTTGTAGCAGTTTGCAAAGATTTTGTTGAGAATTTTTGCATCTTGTGTTCATTAATAGATGGGTTCTATACTTTTTGTTATTGTGGATCTGCCTGGTTTGGGTTTGAGTGTGCTCGCCTCGTGGATTAGGGTTCCTTCTGTTTGTACCTTCTGAAGTTTTAGTTAATGGTTGAACAGTCTTCTTTAAATGTTTTACAGAACTTTCTGCCATGAAACCATCTTGGCCTCGCTTTGTTTAGTTGGGAGTTGTTATTTGTTCTATCTCATATGTTTGGGTCTGCTTATAAGCTGTCAATCTCTTCTTAAGCTTTGTTAGTTCCACTATTTCAGTATTCTCTGATATTTTTACTCTTCCATGTATTTGTTGATTATTCTGGTGTTGATTGAGCTTTTGCACGTGTTTGATAGAATGCATGAATTTTCTCCTTTTGTATTTGTTGGGTTTTTGTGTCCCAGTATATGGTTGATTTTGGAGATGTTCCATGGGTGTTGGTAAGACCGTATATCTCTCTGTGTTTGGGGTGGAATCTATAGATATCTCTAAGGTCCATTTGGTGTATTGTATTGTTCAGTTCTGCTGTCTCTCTGTTTATTTTTGTCCAGTTGACCTATCTAATGGGCTGTGGATATGAAATCCCCCCTATTAGTTTCTGATAATGTGTTTGTTCTGACTGTTTTTAGTTTGGTGCACGGAGTTTGGGTGTCTATGAATGATAGATACTCTGGGTCCATTTGGTGTATTTTATTGTCGTTCTGATGTCTCTCTGTTTTCTTTGTCCAGTTGACCTATCTATGGGCTCAGGGGATATGAACCCCACTAATTATTGTGCTGTGGTCCTGTAGTACTTGGTTATAAAGTTTGGTGCACTGGAGTTGGTGTGTATATATATAACATGACTGTGAAATCTTCATTATTAATTGATCCTTTGACAAGATTAGTGGCACCTCTTTGCTCTCTTCAGATTATTTTACTTGAAGTCTATTTATCTGAATTAGAATAGCACCCTGCTGCTTTTTGGTACCATTTTCTTGGTAATATTTTTTCATCCCTTCACTTTAAGTTGGTGTCTATCTTGAGGGTAAGATGGTTTCCTGTAGAAAAGCATATAGATGGGTTCTGTTTTCTATCCATTCTCTCAGTCTATGGTCTTTTGATTTGGGAGTTCGCCTCATTAATATTGAAGTTATTATTGAGAGATGTGTCTGCTTCCTTTTACCTTATTTCTGTTGCATTCTTGTGTCTAAGTTTGTATTTCTTCAGTTATACTTTTATTCATACTCTCTCTAGCTGCTTGGGGATAATTGCTCCCTTTCTTTGACCTTTGGAGTTGCTTTGAGTATTTTCTAAGGGTTGGTTTCCTGGACTGAATTCTTTCATCTGTTTATGTCATGAAAGATTTTTTCTTTCTCCTTCAACTATAATTGACATTTTTTTGCGGTATAGTAATCTGGGTTGGCCTCTGTAGTCATTAGTATAGGATACTTTGGTTCAAGTTTTTCTGGCTTTCCTCGTTTGAACTGAAAAGTCAGATGTAATTTGATGGGTTTTCTCCTTATATGTAACTTGTTTTTTCTTGTGGCCTTCAGTAAATTTATCTTTATTTGGGTGTCTAGTGTTTTAACTATGATATGGCATGGGGTATTCCTTTTCTGATCTTGTCTATTTGGTGTTCTATGTGCTTCTTTTATTTGTATGGGTTTGTCATTTTTCAGTTTGGGGAAATTTTCTTCTATTATTCTGTTGAAGATCTGATCAATACCTTTGTCCTGGGATTCTTCTCCTTCCTCTATCCCTATGGTGCAGAGGTTTGATCTTTTCATAGTGTCCCATATTTCCTGATTGTTCCAGTCTTGTGATTTTTTTTTAATTCTTCATACTCTTTGAGCATTGCAGTTCTTCCACCTCGTCTTCCAGTGTTGATAGTCTACTTTCTGCTTCATCCAATCTGTTACTAAGGGTTTCTCCCATCTTTTCCTGATGATTGGATGAGTGTGCAATTTCCTTTTTCACTTCATCCTGTGATTTCTTTAGTATTTCCAGTTCCCTTTGGAGTTTTTCATTCTTTCCTTCTAGATCCTTGATTCGCTGGGCAGTTTCATGTTTCATTTCTGCGTGGGATCTTTTCAGGGTTTCCACTGAGTTTGTTATTCTCTCCCTTCATTTCTTTGAGTATGTCTATTATTTTTCTTTTAAGATCTGTGTCCTGGGTTATATCCAGGGAGAACTCATTCTCATAAGATTGTTGGAGTCTTCTATAGGACTGCTAGATTTTGTTGGGGTTTATTATTTGCTTTTCCCATGTTGCTGATTTTCCTTTGTGCTCTTGGCATGTGGATTTGATTTGTTGTTTATAGTCTTATGGGAAATTCAAGTGCTTATTCCTTTGGTTGAAGGCCTGTTCCTATAGGTTGGAAGGTTTGCTGTCTCTTCTGTGACTTTGTGCTCTGAGTCACCTTCTCTGTTCCCACCAAGATGGCCACAATGTGGGGTGGGCTGCACTGGTTTTTGTCTGACCAATCCTGTCACCACTAAGGTGACTGTTGGGCCTTACCAGATCCAGTCTGGAAGTTGGAGCAGCTCCAGAGACCCTGCACCTGAAGGGACAGGGTTTGGATGGACTTGGAACCTTGTGCTGGAAGAGGCTGGGCTTGAATGGTCCTGGAACCTGGCCTGAACTGGAAGCAACTGGGCTGGGATGATCCTGGGACCCTGGGCTGGAAGCAATAGGGATCTGATGGTCTTGGAACCCTGCGCCAGAGGTGGTGGGGCTGGGAAATTCCTGGAACCCGCCTGCCAAGAAGCCTACCCTGCCTGCTTTTCAAAGTTTTATGAAGCAACTTCATTATCTTTTTATTTGAAGTTGATATTTTTTTTTCCTTTTCTTTTTTTGAAGCATTACTGATAAATGACTCTCTGTGTGTTCCTGTTGCAATAAGTGGAAAAATGTAATTGACTTTATTGTAGTGCCAGTGCTTATTTGTGGATCCTGCCTACATGGTACAGATGTGTGAATGGAACCAGAGTGGGTAACTGCTGTTGCTGAAGAGGAGAGGGTGCTGGGCTGGGCTTGGCAGGCAAAGGAGCATAAGATTGTTTTCCCTTTCTTGGGAAAATAGGAAACCAAAGCTATGACACTTTTCTACAGCTGGTTCTCATCTTCTGTCTTTAAAAAACAAGTGCTTTTTGATTGAAGTTCAGTTGTTTCCCTGAAACATTAACAATTTTTGATTGAGAGTTTTGCCTATAAGCAAAAGCTGCCAGAGTTTGACATATTTTATGCAAATCAAGGTGGTGTTTTCTTGCTCCAAGTTGAACTTCAATCAAAAAGCACTTGTTTTTTAAAGACAGAAGATGAGAACCAGCTGTAGAAAAGTGTCATAGCTTTGGTTTCCTATTTTCCCAAGAAAGGGAAAACAATCTTATGCTCCTTTGCCTGCCAAGCCCAGCCCAGCACCCCTGTCCCTTCAGCAACAGCAGTTCCCACTCTGGTTCCATTCCCCACATCTGTACCAGGTAGGCAGGATCCACAAATAGCACTGGAACTACATAAAGTCAATTACATTTTTCCACTTATTGCAACAGGAACACACAGAGAGTCATTTATCAGTAATGCTTCAAAAAAAAAAAAAGGAAAAAAAATATCAACTTTCAAATAAAAAGAATGAAGTTGCTTCATAAAACTTTGAAAAGCAGGCAGGGTAGGCTTCTTGGCAGGCGGGTTCCAGGAATTTCCCAGCCCCACCACCTCTGGGCAAGGGTTCCAAGACCATCAGATCCCTATTGCTTCCAGCCCAGGGTCCCCAGGACATCCCAGTCCCCAGTTGCTTCCAGTTCAGGCCAGGTTCCAGGACCATTCAAGCCCAGCTCTTCCAGCACAAGGTTCCAAGTCCATCCAAACCCTGTCCTTCAGGGCAGGGTCTCTGGAGCTGCTCCAACTCCAGACTGGATCTGGTAAGGCCCAACAGTCACCTTAGTGGTGACAGGATTTGGGCAGACAAAACCAGTGCACCCACCCACTTGTGGCCCATCTTGGTGGGGAACAGAGAAGGTGACTCAGAGCACAAAGTCACAGAAGAGACAGCAAACCTTCCAACCTAAGGAACAGGCCTTCAACCAAGAATAAGCACTTGAATTTCCCATAAGACATAAACAAAAATCAAATCCACATGCCAAGAGCACAAAGGAAAATCAAGCAACATGGGAAAAGCAAATAATAAACCCCAACAAAATCTAGCAGTCCTATAGAAGACTCCAACAATCTTATGACAATGAGTTTCTCCCTGAGATAACCCAGGACACAGATCTTAAAGAAAAATATAGACATACTCAAAGAAATGAAGGGAGAGAATAACACTCAGTGGAAAACCCTGAAAAGATCCCACGCAGAAATGAAACATGAAACTGCCCAGCGAATCAAAGATCTAGGAAGGGAAAAATGAAAAACTCCAAAGGGAATGGAAATACAAGAAATCACAGGATGAAGTGAAAAAGGAAATTGCACACTCATCCAATCAGGAGGAAAAGATGGGAAAAACCTTAGTAACAGATTGGAATGAAGCAGAAAGTAGACTATCAACACTGGAAGACGAGTGGAAGAACTGCAATGCTCAAAGAGTATGAAGAAATTAAAAAAAAAATCCAAGACTGGAACAATCAGGAAATAGGGGACACTATGAAAAGATCAAACCTCTGCACCATAGGGAAGAGAAGAGAAGAATCCCAGGACAAAGGTATTGATCAGATCTTCAACAGATAATAGTAAGAAAATTTTCCCCAAACTGAAAAATGACAAACCCATACAAATACAAGAAGCACATAGAACACCAAATAGACAAGATCAAAAAGGAATACCCCATGCATCATAGCTGTTAAAACACTAGACACCCAAATAAAGATAAATTTACTGAAGGCCACAAGAAAAAACAAGTTACATATAAAGAAAACCCATCAAATTACATCTGACTTTTCAGTGTCAAACGAGGAAAGCCAGAAAACTTGAACCAAAGTATCCTATACTAAATGACTACAGAGCCAACCCAGATTACTATACCGCAAAAAATGTCAATTATAGTTGAAGGAGAAAGAAAAATCTTTCATGACATAAACAGATGAAAGAATTCAGTCCAGGAAACCAACCCTTCAGAAAATACTCAAAGCAACTCAAAGGTCAAAGAAAGGAGCAATTATCCCCAAGCAGCTAGAGAGAGTAATGAATAAAAGTATAACTGAAGAAATACAAACTTAGACCAAGAATGCAAACAGAAAATAAGGTAAAAGGAAGCAGTACACATCTCTCAATAATAACTTCAAATATTAATAGGCCGAACTCCCCAATCAAAAGACATAGACTGAGAGAATGGATTAGGAAACAGAACCCATCTATATGCTTTCTACAGGAAACCAATCTTACCCTCAAGGATAGACACCAACTTAAAGTGAAAGGATGGAAAAACATATACCAAGAAAATGGTACCAAAAAGCAAGCAGGGGTTGCTATTCTAATATCAGATGAAATAGACTTCAAGAAAATAATCTGAAGAGACAAAGAGGTGCCACTAATCCTTGTCAAAGGATCAATTAATAATGAAGATTTCACAGTCATGTTATATATAACACACCAACTCCAGTCACCAAACTAACCAATACTACAACCACAAGCACAATATAGGGTTCAATACCCCATGAGCCCATTAGATAGTCACTGGACAAAAAACAGAGAGACTCAGAACGGAACAATAAATACACCAAATGACCTCAAGATATCTATATATACATAGACA
The DNA here is from genome assembly GCA_009823505.1 of Rhizomys pruinosus. Classification (NCBI taxonomy): domain Eukaryota; kingdom Metazoa; phylum Chordata; class Mammalia; order Rodentia; family Spalacidae; genus Rhizomys; species Rhizomys pruinosus. The sequence goes on from VZQC01009966.1 coordinate 979,930, forward strand.
CACACAACCCACGTCACCAAACTTATAAAAAGTCAGAACTAACATCATTAATCTAGACAAATAATAGGGGATTTCAATATCCCACTAGCCCATTAGATAGGTCAACTGGACAAAGAATAAACAGAGAGACAGCAGAACTGAACAATACAATACACCAAATGGACCTTAGAGATATCTATCAGATTCCACCCAAACACCAGAGAGATATAACGTCTTACCAACACCCATGGAACTCTCCAAAATCAACATATACTGGGACACAAAAAGACACCAACAAATACAAAAGGATTGAAATAATTTCATGCATTCTATCAAACACGTGCAATAAGCTCATATCAACACCAGAATAATCAACAATTACATGGAGATAAAAATATTCAGATGAATATCTGAAATCTGGGAACTCAACAAAGCTTAACAGAAGAGATTGACAGCTTATACAAGCAACCCATAATATATGAGATAGAACAAGATTTTAAAACTCCCAACTAAACAAAGCCAGCCAAGACTGTTTCATGGCAAAAATTCTGTAAAACATTTAAAGCAAGACTTTCAACCATTATTACTAAAACTTTCAGAAGGCTACAAACAGAGGGAACTCCTAAATTCTTCTACGAGGGCGAGCACACTCTAATACCCAACCAGGCAAGACATCAATAAAGAAAAGTATGACCCATCTATTAATGAACACAAGATGCAAAACATTCTCAACAAAACTTTGCAAACTGCATACAACCAAATCAAAAAGATCATCATCATGATCAAGTTGGATTCATAGCACAATGCAGGGATCTCACATAACTAAATCAATAAATACATAAAACACATAAATGGGCTGAAAGACAAACCACAGGGTCATCCAATTGAGCAGAAAAAGCCTTCAATAAATCCAGCATCCCTTCATGCTTAACTCTGAGGGAATTGACGAGGGAACATCTTCAATTATCAAACATTGCAACAAACCTCAGGCAACCATCTAATGGGAAAAGTTAGAAGCATCCCCTTAAAGGCAGAACACAGCAGGCTGTCCCTTATCCCACTCCTCGTCACATATAGTGCTTGAAATGCTTGCAAGGGAAATAAAGCAAGAAAGGGAAATTAAAGAGTATAATGGGAAAAGAGGAAGTCAAGCTATCCCTTTGCAGAGAATGATAGTTACCTAAGGGATGCTAAAAACCCTAGAGGAAAACTCATAAATGATTAAGAGTTCAGTAAATGGCAGGATACAAAAATTAACATTACAAAAATCAGGAACCTTTGCGTTACACCAACAACAAGCAACTGGAGAAGGAATAAAGGACCTCCCACTTATGATACCACAAAAACAATAAAATACCTAGAACAAACTTAACCAAAGACACCAAAAACTCTACAACAAATTTTTAAACCTTGAAAAGGAGATGGAAGAAGACATCAGAAAATCAAAGACCCCCATGTTCATGGATTGGAAAAATTAATATAGTAAAAAATGTAGTAAATTAATATAGTAAAAATTTACCAAAATGATACACAGATTAAACTGCAATTCCAATTAAAACCCATGAGTATCATCACAGACTTGGAAAAAATCCTTAAATTCATACCAAAATAAACCCGAGATGAAAAGTGCAATACAAGGGGATCACCATACCAGACTTCAAACTATATTAACAGGGCTATGTCATAAAAAACAGCCTGGTACTTGCACAAAAACAACCTGTAGATCAATAGAACAAAATCGAATATCCAAACTGAGGAAATAAATTTCAGCCACCTCATATTTAACAAAGGGCCAAAAAGAGTCAATAGAGGAAGACAGCATCTTCAGCAAATGGTGCTGGAAAAACTGGATCACCAATTGTAGAAGAATAAATTAAACCCCCTCTTTCTCACCCTGTCACAATCAACTCCAAAATGGATCAAGACCAAACTTGAAACCGAGAAACTCTGAAGGTGACACAAGAAAAAGTTGGCAGAACCTAAAGACATATGGCATAGGAAAACACTCTCTAAATCATAAGCACGCTGTGCAGGAAATAAGTCAACAATTGACAAGTGGGACCTCATTAAACTCAAAAGGCTTCTGTAACAGCAAAAGAAAATCAGGGAAGTAAAGAGAAAAACCATGGAGTGGGAGGAAACCATCACAGTGGTACATCTGACAGAGCATAGCATCCAGAATATATAAACTACTTAAAAACAAAGACATAAAAAAGCAAATGACCCATCAAGAGATGGAATAAAGAAGCGGAACCAGACTTCACATGAAGAAATAAGATGGCTGAGAAACAGCTCAAAAAATATCATTAATAATTAAGGAAATGCAAATTAAAACTACTTTAAGATATATCTCATCTCATTATAAGACTGTCTAAGATCATGAAAACAAAACACACCAAATGCTGGAGAGGATGTAAGGAAAGGGGAACACTCATCCACTACTGGTGGGAATTAAACAGACAACTACTGTGGAAAGCAGTGTGGAGACACCTTAAAAGATCAAAGAGCCTACCACCTGACCCAGTCATACCACTCCTGTGTATATACCAACAAGACTCATCCTACTGCAAAGATACTGCACATCTATGCTTATTGCAGCTCTCTTCACAATAGTGAAGAGCTGGAACCACCCCAAATGCCCCTCAACTGATGATGGATAGAGAAAATGTGGTACATCTAACAAGTGAAGTTAATGAAGTAAAAGAAAATGACATTATAGAACTTTGCTGGTAAATGAGTGGAACTAGAAGACATTATGCTAGTGAAGTAACACAATCCCAGAAAACAAGTAAGAATGGTAGCCCTCATTTTTGGATGCATAGCACCAAATACGATAGTAGTAAGGCAAACTGAGCAGATTATATAATATATATAATATATAGATATATATACATAATATATATATATAACTGTTTTACTTTATGTGAATACTTTAGTGGGATCAAATTACCTACCACTTATTTACAACTTGAAATTTTGGTGTATGGGGGGGTATGTATGCATACATTAGAGTAATAGTAAAACTAAAGGGAAAATGTGAATTTACACAAAAAAAAGCAAAGGATAGGGTTATGGCAGAACTATGCATTCTCTGATGGGGAGGGGCAAGGAAGAGGAATTAGGTCTAAATTTGATTAAGGAAATTTGTTGTATGAAATATACAACTTCAATAAAAAAAAAAAAAAACACTATGAAAAGCAACTCCACAGAAATGACCAAGGAGAAACTGATCACAAGTCAGTAAACTTGGGTTGTTTGAGGAGATTTGATCATGGGTTGAGGATGTTTGTAAGAGTCTTACTGAGGCATAAATATCTGATTACAGACGTGAAAACAAATACAAATAAGTAAACTTAAGACATGTTCATTAAGTTGTGCAATAGAGTAATTTAAAACTCATACTTTTTTATTTTACAGTTTCACATACAATAGTACAACAATTTTGATCACCCTCACCCCGCCCACTGCCTTCTCACCCCTCCCACTCCTCTGAACTCTTTCTTCTTCCTAACATGCCCCCTCCTGATTTCATGGCTTTTTGTTAATCCATTTAGTTGGGGTTCCCTGGCATAAGTGTGGGTGGCAATTCTCTTCAGTTGAACATGTCACTCCCCAACCCCAAACATTAATCCCAGCAGTTGTCCAGGAAGGGGTGGAGCTTCCTGGGCACCTCTATCCATCCACCATGTAATGCTGGTAGCCCAGCTTCTCCATGCCAGTATGCACAGCTACGGTGTGGTTCCTGACTGCAAGAGCCGTGTCATATCCAGAGTGCAGTGTAAAACTTATATGCTAATGAAAAATTAAAATTGTAGAAATTAACAGTAATTTTTTCATCTATTAGGAATATGAACTTTCAAATCACACTTCAGATCAGGAACTCTGGGGTCAGGTAGGAAAGTCTACACTTTAATAATCCCTTACACTCTTTGAAAAAAAAGATTGAGACTCACTGTGTAGCCCTGGAAGGCCTGTAACTCACAGAAATTTGCTTGTCTCTGCCTCCCAAATGCTGGATTAAGGACATGGACCATAAATTCTGTTCTAAGATATACAAACATTCTAGTTTAGGAGAATTGATTAAGATATATACGATCACAACTAATCCAAGAAAAGAATTACTGTAATTCTAAATGAATATACAAAGATACTGTCACATCCACAGAACCCATTTAATTTTACAATTAAGCTATTTTATTAAAATGCATTGAGACTGTAGAAACAGGAAATGTAAAGAATGTTAGATAATCTGATCACTGATATAGTTACAGAAAAAACAGAGAGAGGAATAAAATTCCTTCTTATGACAGACTAAAGACTTTATGTTTCCACACCACTTAATAGTTTTCCCAAGGTTTCCCACCAGTATCTCAGTGTAAATCTCAGTACGCTTTGAAGCAGCTGAACATGGGAAAATGCAGGACGCTAATCCTAACATTCACAGACTCCACTGGAAGCCCTGGCTCATTCCATTCAGACTTCAGCACAGTCTAAACCATCTAAAGTAGCCACTCTAAAATGGAAAAGATGGATGTCTAAACCACAGGATTTGAAACCTAATCAAAATGTCTCTCTATACCCAAATCATAAGTATGACTCATGAAGTAATTGTGTGCATTCATTTTTTAGTGTTTGGTGGTGGTTGTGGTGCGTGCGTGCGTGTGTGCGTGTGCGTGGTGTGTGTGGTGTGTGTGTGTGTATACGCATGACACCACCACTGGAGAAAATGAATGTCTCCCTCCAGCTCCACACCCTCTGATTGCCTATAGATCCTCAGGGAAGGGTGGGGCTTTGTGAGCTCTTCTGTCTTCCATGAGAGAATGATGGTGGGCCCAGTCCTGTGCAGTAACCACACATCACTAGTTTGAGTTCACGAGGGCAGTGGCCACATCAGTCCTGGGAGACAACCTTCCACAGCACCCCTCCCCTTCCTGGAGTTTTACATGCGTTTCCACCCCTTCTTCCACAGTGTTCCCTGAGCTTTGCGGGGAGTGATATAGATGTACCCATTATGGCTAGGCATCAACAGTCTCTCATCCTCAGCATTTTGACCAGTTATGAGTCTCTGCAGTGTAACAAGCCACCCACTAGAGACAAGCCCCCGATCAAATGACAGCTGCACTAGTCTACGGTGCCAACATCAAATATGTAGAAAGCAGTTTTGATGGGAACATCATTTATCAAATTAACAGTAGTAGCCACCTCTCTAGGCCCTAAGACCTCTTCACCATGAGCTTTTAATCTAGTTAAAATAATCAGAAGGCCCAAGACTGAGGCTCATAACCTAGCTCTTTCTTGGCTCTTCCTAAGCTGAAGTTTTATAAACCAGTGAGTGTAAAGAAGGGCTGAAGTTGTAGAGCCCACCAAGAACAGAGAGGGCCCTCTCCACCAGGAGAGCAAAGCCGTAGTCGAGGGTGAGTGGCAGGCAGGTGGATGGGAAGCTGTAGCCCAGGCCCTCAACCAATGGCCGAAAGAACTCAAAGTTGTTCACAGGCCTGCGTCTGAGATGAAGTAGAGCTGCCCAGAGGCAATGTGGCCCTGGCAGCTCTCAGAGCCTCAGAGGCCAGAATGCGAGCCTGCACCAAGTTATCCACACGGACGAACTCAACCAGGCTGCCGGAGTCCCCATACATAAATGGGGCCCTCTCAATGTGGCTCACTATCCTGGGAAGGTGCCTCTGCTCTCCAGGCCCATAGATGCCAGGGAGCCTCAGGGTGCAGGTTTGCAGGACTCCACTGCCTTGGCCCTACTTTCTTCCCTGTGACGGATGTGGTCCTGGAGTAGTGGTCTGGGTGCAAGTGAAGAGCCGGTAAGGTAGAGACTCTTCCCCATCTCTGATGACTTGCCCGCCAAAAATGGCGTTGAATGTACTGGTGTAGACTAACCTGAGTACCCCCTTACTTCTGGCAGACCTGGAAGACATTGTCTGTGCCCCCAACCTTGACTTCTTGGATCAGGGTTTGATTCAGTTGCTCCCTCCCAGACATACAGTAAGAGGTGATATGGAACATGCATGTGGTCAGCATCCTGATTGCACATCAAAGAGAGGGCGTATTGTCTCTACGTGTAAACTTGATCTCTTCTGGAAGGGTCTGGGAAGGTCTGCTGATGTCAAACAGAATCACGTGGACTCCTGCTGGTTCAGAGCACAGCCAAGCTGAAGCCATATATCCACCTCCTCTGGTAATGAGGAGGTTTCCTTCGGTGATCTTTGAGAGCCCCTATGTGGCAGTGAAGGGCTCGCTGGACAGTGGCAGATGACCACAGCATGGCTCGTGGATGAGATGCTATGCCGCCAAGCCTCCCTGACACGTCAGTTTTAACTCGACCAGGAGGTACAAGGTAGTTAGGTATTCAGGAAGTCGGGCTCGGTGGCAAATAATCTTACCAGGTAAGCCATCTTGCCACTCACAAAAGTAAGATTTGTTTATCAAACATACACTGATGTAAAAGTTGTGTACAAAAACCTGGCTTGGAGACTTGGGGTATGGTTCCAAAGATGGAGCAATTGCTGGCGTGCACAATGCCCTGAGTTGAGCCTCAGCAGCAGTGGAGGGGGTTGGGGGGGAGCATGGGGAGGAGCCTCTGTTTCCTGCAAACTTATGGAAGTTCTCTCAAATTTTACCTAAAATAATTTTATAATTCTAAAAAATGGATGCCACTGTCTTAGGCTTAACATTATTTTTTCTCTTTTAATCCCAAACAAGTTAACTCATGACATCTAGCTCTTTCTGAAAATAAGATCAGCTATTGAAAAACAATAGTATGCTGGGTGTGGTGGTGCACTCCTTTATCCCACAACTTGGGAGACAGAGGCAGGTCATATCTCGTGAGTTCAAGGCCAGCCTGTCTACAAGTGAGTTCCAGCCAACTGGGGGTTACAAAGGAACCCTGCCCCAAAAAAACGAAGAAAGAAAGAAAGAAGAGAAAGAAAGAAAGAAAGGAAAGAAAAGAAAAGAAGAGAAGAAGAAAGAAGAAAAGAAAGAAGGAAGGAAGGAGAGAAAGAAGAAGAAGAAGAAATAGTAAATTACCGCTGGCTGCGTGAAGAAAAAGAACAGGAGGCCAGTTTTGCATGTCATGAATTTGACATGGCCAGCCTTTTCCAGAAATAAATGTGGCAACATGGCTGTCCAAGCACTGTCAGCTTGGAAATAATTAGCTGCACATATTGTATATTTCTGTGACCAAAACATTAGCAGAGAGCCTGTGCTTAAAGGAGTCAAGCTTAGGAATTATTGCTACTAAGTAGTGGAGGAAGTAGGGAAAGAAACAAGTCAAAGCACTACCCCACACCTCAACGTGACGCTGTCACTGAGAAAATCCAAAGGACAACAAAAGGTGGAGAGGAGGCTGACTTTGGCATGCTCTGGGTAGCTGTCTTAGTAAATAAAAGGCAGTAGGTCTCGGGAATTGATCCCCGTCAGAGCAGAGCTAAAATCAGCAAGCATCCATGTGATATAGTTCAGTCGAGAAAGTAAGAAGGGTGGGGGGGGGAGGTCAGGAACTGCAATGACAAGATACACACAGTATTTTTTTTTTAATTCATTTATTTTTTAATAAAGATTTACCCTTTTTAAATTTTATTTATTATTTTACTTTTAGTGTATGATGTACTGGTCTGCATGTAGGTTTGTGCACCCGGGTCGTGCAATGCCACGGAGGTCAGAAAGGGTCTGTCAATCCCTTGGAACTGGGGTTAAAGATGGTTCTCAGCGCATGTGGGTGCTGGGTATCGAACCGGGTCTCTGCAAGAGCATCAGCACTCAACCACTGAGCCACTCCCAGCCCAACACAGCAATGATTTTTAAAGAATCTTAAAAAAAACATTTTTTTAGTCATGTATATCTTCTTGAATGCACATCCATGACAACGAAGTCTCCCCACAAATCTGTACCAAGAAGCCATAAACTTAAAAGGCCTTGCTATTCAAAAGTAATTTGAGTGCAGTATTTGGTACAACTCAAGAAAAGCATTTAGATTGCTCAGATTTGGGTTATTTGTTCCCATGAAAATGGTGGCTTAGTCATGTGGAGAGAAGAAATCCAAAGGCAGGTTTTCTTCAGCCAGTTCCTTGGTAGCAAGGTCCATGTTTTCACAGGAAAAGGGGACTTGAGCAGACTTCCAGGCCTTTTGTCTGGATATCAGTGGGAATGCAGAGATCGTCAATGATTCCCTGAGCTTCCATTAGGGGTGATGTCATGAGCTTAAAGCACCTCCTCTGGGCTTCCAAGCCAGATCTACAAGATGCAATCACAGCAGATGCAGTCACCAGCACCGCACAGCAGGGCCATGTTCTCCAGGGAGCCTGTTGTCACTTTTTGGAGCTTCACAAACACTAGTTTCCTGTTGTTTCCATGTCAGCTTGGCATGGTTAACATATTCAGTCAAGAACTAACCTCCTCAGATAATCACCTTCTTCAAATCAGCAGCAGTCATAAAAGTTTAAGAGCACTTTGGGATTTAGCTCATTTGTGTTCTAAGCAAGTCACCATATGAAGAAACCGTTGCAGATTGATGGAGCCAACTTAGAGGCCATCAAGCACGTGGTGCTGACCGAGTTTCCCACAAGAAAGGGCCTTGCTGATGGAGCTTTACATAGTTCTCCATGGTAGCACCCTGGCCTTTGAAGTTTATCACCATGGCTTTCAGTTGGTCTCTCCTCACTTTAATGTCCCTTCTTGGGATAGAGCCCACGAGAACACCACACCCAGGGCGCTGGAGCCAACCCCATTATCCGTTACCATCACATCTTTCAGTAGAAGAAGGGGAAATCTTGTACTCACATTATGACTCAGTCCAGAACACGCTTCATGGAAGTGAGATCAAACAGCACAGAAATAGACTGGCATTTAGCAAAGACAGATGCAGTCCAACAATGTACAGTAGTCAATACACAGTATGACCAGGTGCTCCAACCACCAGGGCTCTTCCTGGTTCGACAGGATGGGGAACTGTGTGGACAACTTTTGCACACACCTGCAAAACAAATCTTGAGGAGTCAGCCACCTCCACGGCAGAGAGCAGTGTAGACTGGGAAAAGCCAAAAGAATCACTTTTAAGCTGTTAATCGTTCCACGTTTTCCTGCTTGAAAAGAATTAAAAATAAAAAAATATATATCACTAAAGAAAAATAAAAGGCAGTTTAAGCTTATTTTGTGGTTGAACTAAAAATTTAGATTACCTAAGTCTTTTTAAAAGACATATTCCTTAATTTTTGAGTACTTTCATTTTGAAATAAGCATTCTCTTCATTGTCAAGCACTGTGCAAATCTGCAGAGCATGGAGATGTGAGTAGTTTGTCAACTTGTTATCTATGACTATTCAAGGAGGAAAGACAAATCCAGTTCACTGAGAAAGAATAACATTCTTGAAACAATTCAAAAAGAAACAAATACATTTCATATTTGTAATAAATAAAGAAATAAAGTCTCTCCTCCATTGAGTCTCCTTGACCCCTTTTTCAAATATAGGTGACTGAAATTGGATGTGCTAAGGTTTGATCTTCAGTTTGTTCCATTGATCTATAGGGCCTGTTTTTGTTGTGGGCCAATACCAGGCTGTTTTTATGACTAGATAGCCCTGTAATATAAGTTTGAAGTCTGGTGGGGCAATCCCCCTGCATTGTTCTTTTTGCTCAGGGTTTGCTTTGCCTCTCTGGGGTCTTTGTTTCTCCATATGAATTTTAGGATTTTTTTTCTAGGTCTGTGAAAGTTCTGGGGATTGTAATTGTGATTGNGCACCCGGGTCTATAAACTTACCTCTTAAGGCTGCTTTTAATGTATCCCATTAGGTTTTGTTGTCGGATTTGTATTGTCATGTTCATTCAGTTCCAGGAATGCTTTTCTTTTCTTTATCTCTTCCTTGACCCATTCATTATTCAAGGGAAAGGGTGTATGTTTAGTCTCCATGTGTTTTTGTTAGGCAGTAGGGCTGTATCCTGGTGTTGTTGTTGAGCTTCATTGCACTGTTGTGCTGATAGAATGCATGAAATTATTTCAAACTTTTGTGTATTTGTGGAGGTTTTTTCTGTATTTGTCCCAGTATTTGGTCCATTTTGGAGAAAGTCCCATAGGGTGCTGAGAGAAAGTATGTTCTCTGGTTTTTGGGTGGAATATTTGGTAGTTGTCTATGAGGTCCATTTGGGTTATCATATTTGTTTCAGTTCAGAATATCTCTCTGTTTTTCTTTTGTCCCATGTTGACCTGCCCAAAAGGGGCTCAATGGAGACTGAAGTTCCCTACTATGGTGTACTGGGGTTAGTTGTGACTTGTGGTCCTGGAGAGAATTGTCTTTTATAAAGTTTGAGTGCATATTATTCATCATTATGAAATCTTCTTTGGTGAATTGTTCTTTGATAAAAATGTAATGGCCTTCTTTGTACCCTTCTGATTTCTTTTTACTTTTGAAGGTCTATTTTGTCTGATATTTAAATTAAGCAACACCTGTTTTCTTTTTGGTACATTTGCTTGGAATATTTTTTTCCATTCTTTTTTTATTTTAATTTTTTTTAAATTAATTTTATTATTCTGTATTGTGTATGAATGTACTGTTCTGCATTGCAAGTTTGGCACCCGTGTCGTGCAATGCTGTGGAGGGTCAGAAGGGGTCTCGGATTCCCCTGGAACTGGGAAGTTCTCCTGGAATTGGAAAAGCTCAGACTAGTTCCTCGGGCCGCCATGTGGGTTGCTGGGGATCGAACCCGGGTCCTCTGCAAGAGCGGTCGGCGCCTCTTAACACTAGGCCATCTCTCCAGCCCCTTTTTCCATTTCTTTCACTTAAGGTGGTGCCTTGTCCTTGAAGGGAAGATGGCGTGTTTCTTGTAGCAGCATATCGATGGTCTTGTTTTTTCCTGTTTTTTTTTCAGGTTCTTCATTTTTCACCTAAATTTATTTTTTTTTATATTTTTTATTTATCTACTTTTTTTAATTTAATTTTTATTTGATTGAGTTTGTGCATTTCGTACATTCATTTTCCAATTCAGATCGGCATAATTTCCCTTTTCTCCCCTCCCCCCCACCCCCACCCCATCCCAGATCAGTCATTCTGCCATAACTGTCCTCATCTTTTCAGGGTTTTTTTTTTTTTTCATTTTTTAGCCTTAAGTGATAATCCATTGAGTATAAGCATCCTTCGTTCAAAACCAATCTACAGACTGTTGTGCCCAAACCCCCACAGTCCCACCATCCAGTGGGGTGTGACAAGTTGTTTGTTCAATCAAGTTGTCAAATGAGTGTCCAGACTACGCTGTAGTTTCACCGTTCACCCCAATCGCAGCCTTTACATTCTACCACACCGCCCCCTCTTCCAGCATTGTTCCCTAGGACTAGAAAAGGGGCACAGGTGGCAGAGAAGTTTAATAACTTTCCTCTCTCATCTGGAGCTGTTGAACTGGATTCTTGGTCAATTCTGGCTGATTTCCTTTCATTGGGCTGACAGTTTGTTCAGGAGTAAACTTTAGATCCTACTTAATGAAGCACAAGCAATTAGATTATTAGGTATTTAAGCAGCACTAAAGTATGGTAGGTTACTTTGGCATAGACACATATGGTTTGATGATATGTTAATCCATGAATTACCTTTTTACCCCCTGATAAATATGACAGGGTCTTACTGGGACTTATAACATCTCCTAACCTGTAGAGGATGTAGGCTTGTGGTATATCCCAAATCTAATTGGCTATTGGCTCTCACTTGGAGGAATAACCATGGATGATGCCACAAGCCTACATCCTCTACAGGTTAGGGAGATGTTACTTTTATTTTTTAACAAATTCTAGACCCGTGTCCTCCACAATTCCCCCACCCGCCAAGAGGGGGGGGGGGCTCCATGCACTGCCAAAACATGCTTTCTTTTCTCCTTTTCATCTTTTTCTCAATATTTCTCCATGAGGAAGTTGACTGTTTTGAGCAGAAGTTTCACTGTTGTTCAGTTAGTTCTTGATGCAGTCCTTTTCTGTTGTTGAGTTGTTGTTGTTTTCCAATATGCAATCACTCCCAGCTGCTTTGAACAAAGCTCAGGGGGCCCTACACAAGAAATACTTAAAACTAGATAATTGGCACTAGCATCCACAGATGAGGAGGATACCATTGTCGTTTGTTTTTCTGGGACTGTGTTACTTCACTCAGCATTGATGTCCTCTAGCTCCAGCATTTTCCTGCAAAGCTCATGATGTCATCTTTCTTAACTGCTGCATAGAACTCCATTGTGTAGAAACTGTTACCACATTTTCTTCTATCCACTCATCAGACTGAGGGGCATTGGGTTGGTTCCAGCTCCTTGCTATTGTGAAGAGATCTGCAATAAAAATAGATGTGATGTATCTTTGCAGTAAGACGAGTCATGTGGGTATACACCCAGAAGAAGTATGGCTGGGTCAAGTGGCAAACTCATCTTTAGTATTTTAAGGGTTCTCCACACTTGCTTTCCATAGTGGCTGTACCAGTTTACATATCGCTACCAGCAGTGGAAATGGTTTGTTCCCCTTTCCCCACAACCTCTCCAGCACTTGAGCGTATATCATTTGTTTTCTTGATCTGGCCAATATTCCAAGGTCATGGGGTGGGTGGTTGAGGCTCAGAAAGATACTTCTCTAAAGAGATCAGAAATGAATCATTATTATTTTTTAACAAGCAATAGGTTTTGGTAAGCTAAAAACCAGTAAAATAATCTTAATATTGAACAAAATTCTTAATCAGGATCAAATTTAACTATAATGTTGTACCATTTCTTAACCATGAAAAGAAAACAAATGGTTCTGTATTGATGAAATATAAATTCAAAGCCCTTCTTTCAGATGCAGTGAAACTTGAGTTACGATAGCCAAGTCTTCAGTTGGATTTTTGGAATGGTATCTAAGGAATAAAGAATAAGAATAAGAAAGCTCCTTGGACACAACTTTGGTGCTAGGAAAAACACCTTTGGTGGCCTGAAAAGCCAGAAAGTAACTATATGGAATAAAAAGGGATCAACTCAACTTACATCCTAACATAGACCCATACACATAGCAGTCAGGACAGAGAGTATTTTCCCTTGTAAAATATTTACAGTCTTGAAGCATATGATGGAACTCTATAGCTATTAGAAGAACCACTAATATTTTAAACAGTATGTGCTAAGCAATATTAGGGAAGATTTTCTTAACAGCAGCACTATTTATAGCTACTGCACACTGAAAAGTTGCTTTGATGAATTTGATCAAATGAATAAAAGTTTTAATGTGGTTATTAAAACTCAACAAAAAAAAACAAAATCACAATAAACAAAACAAAGACAAAAAATTCATAAGACACCTTGAGCAAAGTTCCAAGGAAAATACATAAGCATTTGCTGATTGTCGTCAAGGGGCTTAGGAAACTTCTCAAATGGCAGCTGCTCTTTTGCAAATGAAAATATTCAAATCTTGAAATTAACAAGCAAATTCCTGAATTTCTGTCTCCAACAATAACCTTTACATATTGGCTATTCTCTGTGTACCAAGCACCTGCATGTGATGTGAATCACCTCTCAGTCCTATAGGCCCTCTATGTTTGTCTCCAGTGTGTAGACAGGAAACTAAAGATGTGCCCAAGGTAGATGGGCACAGCTTATCCAGAGTAGCAAATCTGAACTTTGAACTCAAGACTGTTGTCTCCATGGCCTCATTCTTTGATGCCTTCCTGCCTTTTCAGTTGTCTGATGCCTCTAGGGTGCAGTTGTTTCCCTGAAACATTAACAATTTTTGATTGAGAGTTTTGCCTATAAGCAAAAGCTGCCAGAGTTTGACATATTTTATGCAAATCAAGGTGGTGTTTTCTTGCTCCAAGTTGCACCCTAGAGGCATCAGACAACTGAAAAGGCAGGAAGGCATCAAAGAATGAGGCCATGGAGACAACAGTCTTGAGTTCAAAGTTCAGATTTGCTACTCTGGATAAGCTGTGCCCATCTACCTTGGGCACATCTTTAGTTTCCTGTCTACACACTGGAGACAAACATAGAGGGCCTATAGGACTGAGAGGTGATTCACATCACATGCAAGGTGCTTGGTACACAGAGAATAGCCAATATGTAAAGGTTATTGTTGGAGACAGAAATTCAGGAATTTGCTTATTAATTTCAAGATTTGAATATTTTCATTTGCAAAAGAGCAGCTGCCATTTGAGAAGTTTCCTAAGCCCCTTGACGACAATCAGCAAATGCTTATGTATTTTCCTTGAAACTTTGCTCAAGGTGTCTTATGAATTTTTTGTCTTTGTTTTGTTTATTGTGGAGGTGGATTTGCATTTAGTGTGTTGAGTTTTAATAACCACATTAAAACTTTTATTCATTTGATCAAATTCATCAAAGCAACTTTTCAGTGTGCAGTAGCTATAAATAGTGCTGCTGTTAAGAAAATCTTCCCTAATATTGCTTAGCACATACTGTTTAAAATATTAGTGGTTCTTCTAATAGCTATAGAGTTCCATCATATGCTTCAAGACTGTAAATATTTTACAAGGGAAAATACTCTCTGTCCTGACTGCTATGTGTATGGGTCTATGTTAGGATGTAAGTTGAGTTGATCCCTTTTTATTCCATATAGTTACTTTCTGGCTTTTCAGGCCACCAAAGGTGTTTTTCCCAGCACCAAAGTTGTGTCCAAGGAGCTTTCTTATTCTTATTCTTATTCCTTAGATACCATTCCAAAAATCCAACTGAAGACTTGGCTATCGTAACTCAAGTTTCACTGCATCTGAAAGAAGGGCTTTGAATTTATATTTCATCAATACAGAACCATTTGTTTTCTTTTCATGGTTAAGAAATGGTACAAATGATAGTTAAATTTGATCCTGATTAAGAATTTTGTTCAATATTAAGATTATTTTACTGGTTTTTAGCTTACCAAAACCTATTGCTTGTTAAAAATAATAATGATTCATTTCTGATCTCTTTAGAGAAGTATCTTCCTGAGCCTCAACCACCCACCCCATGACCTTGGAATATTGCCAGTTAGTGGGTCAGCCTGAGAAAACTTCAGTTGCCTCACCTCTATTAATTTTCTCAAAGCTCCAGGAAAAATTAATTTAATTAAAAATCCCATGCTTATTGTTCAAACATTAGCAATATGAAGACCTAGTTCAGACCAGGTTGATGTGCCTTGAGGTTGTCTAAGCAGAGGGCATGGGATGAGCCAGTGGAAGGAGGGGATGGGTTTGAATGATTATTTGTAAGGGGAGCTATACCTTGCTTCCAGAGGAAACGCCTCCAGTGCTCAGCAAACAGTGTGATCAAGAGAGAGTGAGGCCCTTCAGGCTTCCTGAAATGAGGTGTGGCTGCAAGCAATGCTGTAGAAAATGGTGAGCAGCTTTCTTAAGGCTTCAAAAGAAATACATGTTGTATAGTATGATGGTTAGCTTTGTGAGTGTGACACAACATACAATCACCAGGGAAGAGTCTCAGTGAGGTATGATATACATTGGGTTAGCCTATGGGTGTGTTTGCTTAGTAGTAAGGTAATTGATGTGGGAAGACCACGCCCATCCACTGTGGGCAGCACTATTCCCTTTGCAGCATGTCCTGAACCATGAGTGAACAGACAAGCAGATGAACACATACATGCTCTTGACTGGCTGTGATCTCTCAAGCTCCTGCCACTGTGACTTTTTAGTCAAGACAGACTGTAACTTGGAATTGTGAACTAAAACAAACACTTTCTCTTTGTCACAATTTTTTGTCACAGCAACAGAAAGGAAATTAAAACGCACAGTGTCTAAAGGCACTACAAATATTGATGTCTGGATGCAATTTCATCTACACACCCTGGCATGAAAAATGTGTCTCCTATAATGCCTAAGTGGAAGTTATGAGTGACTCCAGGACAAGTTGCTCTTTTTTTTGGCCTTATTTTGGGTTGGTGTTTTCTGTGAGGATGGGAATTGCCAGTAGGCAAAATTTTAAAGGATTTTTAGTTTCACAAATAAAAAGGAGAAAAATATAAAAATGATTCATTAACCTAAATTTCATAGCAACTGGCAAACTGTGTTGTAGCTCTAATTCCCATGAGAAGCAGAGGACAGAGGTGAAAGGACCAGCAGGAAAATAAACAAGGCTCACTCTCCATATTGCTCTGCAAAACAATTTCCAGTGTTTCAGATGTTCCACTCTCTGCTCCATGGAGTCTGAATTATAGAGGCTGTGATCGCTTAACTCTAGTTCCAGGGTAATCCAACACCCTCTTCTGACTTCCGCAGCATTGTGTGACATGGGTGCACAAACCTACATGCAGACAGTACATTCATACACATAATAAATAAATTAAATTAAAAAAAAAAAGAAAAACCAAGCTCTTATTGAAAGCTATGGAACATTTTTTTCATCAAAGGAAAAATAGCTGTCCAAGCAGTCTTCTCCACCATGAATCCTCTCTACTGTGGTCCAAGCTGCTCCCATTTTTTTTTTTTAACTTTTTTTTTTAATTTTATTTTATTTATTTCCATATGTGTATGAATGTATTGTCTGCATGCAAGTCTGTGCACCCGTGACGTGCAACGCCGCGGAGGTCAGAAGAGGGTGTCGGACTCCCCTGGAACTGGAGTTCTCCTGGAATTGGAGTTTCAGACGGCTCTCGGCCGCAATGTGGGTGCTGGGGATCGAACCCGGGTCCTCTGCAAGAGCGGTCGGCGCTCTTAACCGCTAGGCCATCTCTCCAGCCCGCTGCTCCCATTTTTAGATGCCAATGTAACAGAAAAAAAACGGAATGATGACTTCTACTGTTGTTTTGGCAGACATGTTTCAATGGGCCCCATTTACCTCTCCTGACACGTAGCCAGTTCTTTGTACTGTAAAAGGACACCTAGTACTTCCTATGGCCGCCTACTAGGTTAATGGTGCTTGAAAATTGGTTTATAATAAATTCATTTTCTCTATTTTCTTCTTATAAATTGATGCTCATAAAATCCCACACAGGTAGTAGTAAGTAGTCTAAGAATCTCTCCAGTCTTCTTGCAATCTTCCCACACTGTTAATCTCTTCTCTCATCACATGATAAAATAGCCAGTGGAAGCAACATTGAGAGGAAGGGTTTATTTACATGGACTCAGGTTCACACAGTCTGTGGCTGGGGAGTTTTAGCAGCTGACACAGTTGAGTTCCTGTTGATGGGAGCTTGCTCCATGATTTGTTCACATTTGGGGGGATCAGGAAGCAGACAGGGTCAGGAGCAAGACTGAGTTGTGATCAAGGGCTGATCTCAGTGGCCCATGTTGGCCATCTGCATCTTATGACCTGAAGGTTGTACAACCTCTCAAAACAGCACCACCAGCTGGGGATCGAGTCTTCACATACACGAGGCTGTGGGTCTTTATATTATACATTTATCTTTAAAATTGTATGCATTTTTATTTTAGATGTATGAGTGTTTAACTTTCATGCACATATATGCATCATGTGTGTGTCTGGTGCCCACAGAATCCAGAAGAGGGCTTCAGATCCCCTGGAACTGGAGCTATAGATGGTTGTTAGCTGTCATGTGGATGCAGGGAACAGATCCAGGATCCTCTGCAAGATCAGCCAATGCTCTTAACCACCGAGTCATCTAAGCAGTCCTCGTAGGGAACATTTTAGACTCAGACTGTAACAGCATAAGACAGAAAGATGGTACTGTCAGACTGAGCAAACTAAAGCACAGGAGGCTCAGTGAAACTGGATGGTCAGATAAGTAATGACAAATATATTTTAGTGTATCTAGCATGAAGTATTTGGTTGTACTGATACTTAAATATTTGACAGGACAGAAATACATTAAAATTTTCTTTAAGTTTAGTCTGAAATTCAAATTTAATTAGATTCCATAAAATACTTAAGTATGTGTAACATTGTAGCCCACCTAATTCAGGGATTCCAGGAAGCCAGCTGAAGCAGAGTTCTGAGAAGTGATCACCCTGGACTCTGTTCCTGCAATTGAGAAAGGTTGCTGCAACCTCATGCAATCATGCCTCACTGGATGCCCAGTTTCTGTCAAGATGATCCTCCTGATCCCGCCACAGGCCCACCTGTGCCCTGTCCCCCACTTCCTCGTCTCCACTTCCACATATGCCTGGCTTTAAAACTCCCACTTCAGTGCAGTCTTAACAATAGTCATCCTGCTCCCAAGTCAGGCAGGCCAGGCCAGGCCCTAAATAAGACCTGGGAAAATTAGAAGCATTCCCCTTAAAATCATGAACCTGGCAAGGCTGCCCCCATCTCCACTCCTCTTCAATGTAGTGCTTGAAACACTTGCTACAGCAATAAGACAAGAAAAAGAAATTAAAGGACTTGTAATTAGAAAAGAGGAAGTCAAACTATCCCTTCTTGCAGACGATATGATATTGTACCTAAGGGACACAAAAAACTCCACCAGGAAAATCCTAGAAACAATCAAGAGTTTCAGTAAAGTTGCTGGATACAAAATTAACCTAGGAAAATTAGAAGCTAGAAGCCTTTCTTTACACAAACAACAAACAAATGGAAAAGGAATACAAGGAGACCATCCCACTCACAATAGCCTAAAAAAATAATAAAATACCTTGAAACAAACCTAACCAAAGACACCAAAGATCTCTACAATGAAAAATTTCAATCCCTGAAAAAGGAGATTGAAGAAGATACCGGAAGATGGAAAGACCTCCCATGCTCATGGATTAGAAAAATTAATATAGTAAAAATGTCCATCCTACCCAAACTAATATACAGATTCAATGCAATCCTAATCAAACTCCCCATGAGTTTCTTCTCAGACTTAGAAAAAACAATCCTTAAATTCATATGCAAAAACAAAAGACCCTAAGTAAAAAGAGCAACACAGGGGGCATAACCATACCTGACTTCAAACTATATTACAGGGCTATTGTAATAAAAGCAGTCAGTGCTCTTAACTGCTGAGCCATTTCTCCAGCCCTGATGATTCCATATTTTATACACATTACTAGCAGTGTGTAAAAATGGGGATGCTTCAGGTGGGCAGCCCTCACTGGCAAATCTCTTTGGCTGGAGGGATTTGGGTCAAGCATAATTTTGATGGAAGCATAGGATGAATGCTTCCACTGTGTAACTCTTGTTTTCTTAGTTAACAATTGGTAACTAAAGACAGAAATCAGGAAAACAATCCCATTCACAACGGCATAAGAAAAACAGCACTTCCCCTCCCATCAGAGCTGGTCTGCCAGCTTCTGAGGGATTTTCCTCACTCAGTGTCTCCACTTCCATCCCTCCCTAGGAGGGCACTGAAGCATTTAGCTTTTTTTCAAGGGTTTCAGAGGTCGAACTCAGGGATGGATCTCAGCCTGCATGGCAAATGTTTTCACTCATTGGGCCATCTCACTGGCCCGTTATTGACAAAGTCTCCATCTGTCTCCAGGCAGAGATTTTCTCAGAACATTGCTAAGGTTGAGTAGATTAATATATTCCAGTGGGACTGAAATGACAGATTCATTACTATTTCCAGTTAAGAGCTGTGGGAAGCAAGAGGAAGAAGGACATGATTTACACAGTGTTTGCATCTCTGCAGCTCATCAGAATCCACAGCTGACACAGGCAAGTGCAGTCAGTGAGTTCTACTGGCTGACACGGATCCTGCACTTCCAACCACTGATTTCTTGACATCAGATAGTTCAACAGGAGGTGTCAGACTCAGTACAACTGGTGGGCTTGACTGGAATGCACTTTGAGTTCTGCCCTATTTGTGCAATTCCTTGAAACTGTCACCAGGGTGTACATTAGACATCATGACCATTGTGCACTTGGTGTGGCCTGTTTCATATCACATTGGTCATATTTTAGACAATAGCTGCAGTTTATAACGGCAGCAGAAAGCAGACGTTCGTCTAACTGTGGCTAGCACGCCCGATTTTGGAATTGCTCCATTTTATTTTAATGAAAAATAAAACATAATTTATGTAAGTAACTTGTGGGTAGGAGTGAGCATGATGAATCTGAACAGTTATTTTGCATTAAGCTGTAACTTTTAAAGACTAAATTAAGATAGTATATTTAAATTTTTCTTTTAAAATTTTAAGTAGGAAGAACTTGAGTGCATAAAAATGTAGTATGATTTTAATCATTTGATCTCAAAATAGGTTTCAAAAATTAATTCTCACTTCTTAGAACAGTCTCAATTGTGAATGAAGTTCTAAAGGGCAGAAGCCGCAGCTCGTTGTCCTGGAACTCTCTCTGTTTCTCTCTTTCTTTCCTACCCTGAGAGCTCACTATTTGGGATCCAAAAACAGACTTCTCCTAAGCAGGTGAAGGTCATGACCCCACTGAGGAGCTTCCATTATCTATTTCCATGCCTTTGGTTGTGTCCCTTTACAGCAGCGACGTCTCCACAGTGATACCTGAGAACGTTGGTGATATGCTCTGGTATTGCACAAAACTGCATTCTCTGCTGACATGATGAACAGTGTGGAACGTCACTGTGGCTTTTAGAAGAGCTATTGCTCCCGCAGACAGGGCCGCATTACTGCATCTGAGTGAAATGAGGCCAGCAGAGGATTTCTCTAATCCCTGGTGCATGCATCCTAGGGTTTTTGATTGTTCTCTGTGTCTTTGAGCAGGAGACCTGGGCACATGTGAACAGCTGGGAGCCTTTGTCTGTTGGGGCACGGAGAAAAGTATTTTTTGCTTTGCCTGTTTAGGCCTGTTATAGCCTTAGACAGGAGAGTATATTTCCACTATTTTTCCCTTCAGCTGTTTCCCCACCATAGCAGCTTGGACTGTGCCCAGTACATCCTGGATGTTGTAAAGATGCTTTTTCATGTCCAAGGCAGGAGATGCTTGAGTAGTGAATAAAAGCTACAGAATCTAACTACTGAGAATTTCTGTAAATGTTATATGCCTCATTTATTTTCTTTCTAAAATTTGTTTATGTTGAGACTTGAAGATTCTTTGAGAGGAATCTTTACAGTGTTCTCTAGAAGGAGTTCAGACTTTGTAGGCAGCACATGCTTCTTAGAAGACCCAATAATGTGGAGAAATGTGATTTTAAATCTTCTGCAATTAGCTTCTCAACAGAAACTGCACCCATGAGAAAGTATTGATTTTTAGTGAAATGAATAATCAAGGCATGGAGCCAGGTGAGTGGCGGTCACGTATTTACACTACTGCAGACGACAGCCCAGTGGCATCTGTGAGGGGAACATCGCTGAGAAGTATTGCATCTGATGGTTAATAGCTCAGAGCCATGCAGTCAGAACCTGGGGCTGAGCTAATGCTATCATCTGTCCAGCAAGTGACCTTACCATCTTTAAGCATCAGAATTCCCGTTGTTTAAATATGATCAACACTGGTATTTATTTCATGGAGTTTTTAATGAGAAGGTACTTAGGAATACTCGGGTCACACTAAACACTGGGTACAAATTAGCTTTCGATTTCATGTTCATTCTTACATTGTGGAAGTCTGGGAGGTGGCAGAGGATTTTCAGAGAGAGAGCAGGTCTCCCATTTGTAGCTAGGATACAGGTAAACAAAAGCAATCAGCGACACCAAGCTTTGGAAGCCAGCAGGGTGAGTCTGAGCAGCTTCAAGCTCAGCTGCAGTGTTCTGTGAGAAGCCTCCACTTGACAATGACTTTTGAAAAGTCATTGTGTGGCAGGCACCCTGGCGGTCCTCACACCAGCATCTATTCATGTTCCTTTTCTTGTTCATGCTCTCAGGGCTCCAGTGTCCTCGTGGCCTTCCGTTTTTCTCTCTGGTAGTTTCATAAGCATACCATTTCTGAATTCTAAAGAACTATCTGACTGCATTCCAGGTCCTCTGTATTCTCACCTAGATGAACTGCCATAGCTCGAATTTCTTTTTTACTCTTCCTTCTTCTTTGGCCATGTTATGGTGCAGCCAGAAGGCTCCAGCCAGATGTGGAAGCATCTGTTGTTTATAATCCACCCATATCTGTGGTGTCCTATTATAGAAGTGGGGAGCAGATTGAGGCATCGAGTTTCTATGGCAGATAGACCATCTCATTGTCAGAGTTGGCCATACAAGTGAGCTTAGTCCCTCTCTTCCTAGCCTATCCTCTTAATTACTAAGACATCGAAGAATGTCTTCCAAGAGCACATTGGCTTCTTGACTCTGCTGGGTACTGTTTTCCAGTTCTTATTACCTCCAAAGTATTTGTCATAAAGTTAGCTACTGTTCTTGAATAGATTAAGTACAGTGTTGCAGCAGCCTAATAATTTGTAAGCACATCTGTACTTTTACTGTTACCTTTAACTTCCACTCAGGTGCAGCTTTTACATGATACGGTCATGTAGGAGTACAGGCATATTGGAGAAAAACATCCGTGCAGTGGAAGGGCGAGCTCACGTGTGATCTTGTTGGTGTGGATGTAACCCATAGCCCGGGAGATGATTTTCTTTGGGCTCCATTGGACATTCTGACTTCAACCTGAACAGTCCAGGTGCTCAGACTCGGGCATAAGCCTCACCTTTCAGTGTTTAAAAGATGCTCAAGTGCTCTACGTGTCCTCAGCAGAGGATGCCGGTCAGTCACAAGGGTCTTTCTCCAGCTTTCTAACTGTACTCATTAATATGAAACTCATTCTTATGAAACTCAGTATTTTAAAATATTCTTTTATAATAAGAGATTTATAAAGAAGTTGAGCTATCTGGGGGGTGGGACAGAAAACAAACAAGAAATTAAAACTTTAGATTTCAATCCAATTACGGTGGATTTTTAATAGGAAAATAATTGTGGTCATATAATAAAAGTACAACATAAGCATCATTATTTCCAAAGAAATCTGATTTCCTGTATGGGAATTAGTTGAAAGAATAAATGGATCCAGAAGTTAAGAGATATATGTGAATTTATAGAGATTTTTCCATCTATAGCCACAACAAATCACATAACTTTAACTATTAAAAAGTGAAAGTATCTTTACCATAATAAAGTCTCAACAGGGCTAAAATACTTATAGTCAGGGTATAAATACCACTAGGAATTATATCAGCAAAGCTTGAAGTTTGAAGTACTTGGTATTTTATTTTACCTGGTTAATGTGTCCCAAGGCCACGGAATATATTTTTGTAAGATTGAAGGCCATAGCTTTTCTTTTAACAAGTGTAGATGTGTTGAATATATATTTGTTTTGATCAATGTTTGGTGAGCTGAGAGGTCCACATTTTAGAACCGTTCTCCTGTTGTTGATGGCTCACGTAGCACAGTGCAAAGTGGAAGGCTCTCCCACTTACAGAATGCATGCACCTGGCCCTTTCAGTCTCTCAGGAATAAGTCTCAGACCCTATCTTAGAAATAAAATATAACACCAAATACACTTGAAGAATTTGCTAAAGTAGGAATTAAGCCCAAATACTGAGTTTTTTTTTTCAATTAAAATTTGTGCTGAATATACTTCATTTAATGCTTAAAGTATCATGTTTGGATATCTGCCAAATGCTTTCAAAATTTTGATGTTGAAAAAAAAAGCAGGCTGTCAATATAGTCGGCAAACGAAGCTGGACATGAATAAGTGCTTTTGTTTTAAGCCCCGAGTTGAACTTGCTCACAGCAATGAGGTCTTTGACATTCTGCCTGCCAATTTTCCCATTAGTCTTTGCTGACAGTACTTCTCCCCTTCCACACAACCTTGTCCCTGTTTTGGAAGGATTATTCTTAGAGAAAGTAAAATGAGTAGAATGACCTATCAGTTTTAATTTATTTTCTCATTCTTTATTTCTTTTCTTGTGCTCTGGTAGAAATGAAAGCAGAAGTTCTCAAATTTCATCTCTCTATCACGGAGGAAATCTAATCCTTGCAAGATTAAACTTTTCCCTCAACTTTTTTGTTAGTGTTAATCTCCCTTGGCCCTTAAAACAGCACCATAAAGAGCATTCATGGATGTCTTAGACGTGTATGTTGTGTTCTGTACAGAACTAGAACCCACTAAACTAAAAATGACTCAGAAGAGAGTACTTCATGGCACTCTTCCCCAGATGTCTGATCTGACATTCTTTTCATTCCCTTCTTCTTCATGCTTCCGGGGCCTTGGGGTAGATAGGCAGTGTAGTAGGGAGAGGCTCAGGGTCAAGTGGGTTCTCTAAAGAAGAAAAAGAAAAGACAAGATATAAGGGGAGTTTGAGAAGGGAAGTGGGTGGTTGTGATCATATTTCAATGTGTACTCATATGGAATTCTAAAGACTAAAGGGAAATTGCACACATGCATATTTATATGACTTGCCAATGGGAAAAACTATACAAACAAACAAACAAACAAACAAACCAACCCAACTCAGTCTTTTTTGCCCCCATAACTAGTTAGTGTGATTGTCATCCATAGTCTGGTTTTTCTGTTTTAATTATTTTATTTTTACTTTTGATTTGGAACAACTTCCTTTGCTCATTAGGGTGACATAGTTTGGATCTGAAATGTCCCCATAAGTACCTGCTGGTGCTATTCTAGAGACTGAAGACCTGGCTGGGGTTCTTTTTATTTTAATTCAATTTCTTACAATATAGATTGATGGTGTTTAGATCCCTGATTTGTACAAACCAAACTGCAACATTGTTTCAACCATTTTCTCATTTTTTTCAGACATAGTGTTTTGTAGTGTTTCTCAATCACATCACTATCAAAATTTTGATTAGCTCTATCTTTGTTTTGGGGGCTATTCTGTGCATTATAGGATGTCTCAAAATATCCTTATTTTCTATCCAGGTCCATAACACTACCCCTTTTGGTGACAAATCAAAATATTTCCAGAAATCGCTAAATGTATCCTGGGGAACAAAATCACCCAGGAGTAGAACCACTTGTTCAGAGGAAACACTTGGATGATGACTTGAGCTACATGATTTGTACCTATATTTTCTATGGATATTCTGTTTACTTTGAGATTTTATTCCTGAGAACCTAGTCTATTCATAAAGTTACATTTTTTTTTGCTTGCAAAAGGTACTTGTAAAAATGGAAAACCAAGTAATATGAAGTATTTATTTATTTGTTTGTTTGTTTGTTTGTTTGTTTGGTCTTTTTGAGACAGGGTCTCTCTGTAGCTCTGGCTGTCCTAGAACTCACTATGTAGACCAGGCTGGCCTTGAACTCACAATCTGCCTGCCTCTGCCTCTGGAGTGTTGGGATTAAAGGCATGTGCCATCATGACCAGCTATTGTTTTTAAAGAACTCTGATAGCTGAGGTCTCTGAATCTCTTTAGTAATATTTTAACTGAATGCTGTTATCTTTTCTATTGAATACTAGTGCACTTGATGCATTCTCTACTGGGAGAAATTTTTTAGCCTTTCCGTATGGGTATGGGACGAAATGGTGAGTAGGAAAGTCTTATTTAAGGAGTCTGGACAGGGGACTGTTAGGATTCGCCTTGCTTGTAAGACAGGAGGAAGGATGAACTTCCAAAAACACCCGGAAGAAAAGTCATTGAGTTCCAAACAGATGGTAACAATTTTTGTAAGGAGTTATAGTCACTCCCCTCCTGCTGCAGTGGAGACCACACAATAACTGTTCCCAGCCTGGGAACAGATCAAGGGAGCTTGGCCTCTTTCCTAGGCATTGTTCTTGCAATCATACAACACCCCCCTCCAACACACACACCTCTCCAGTTATGTCTACTTTAAAGTTATACTCCTACCTACTCTTTGTGAAACTTGTAAGCATTCAGTACATTTTTAAAAATTTTAACTTTATGTCTCACTATTTTTCTATTTGACTATTTTTAGGACTTATAATTTTCCAGTTTTCAGAGTTCTTTCTCTGTTCATTACGATTGGTACTATCTGAGCTTGTTTTCTTTTCTTTTCCTTTTTTGACTGCTAATCTGCCAAAGTAGTTCATAACAAGGAAGCCGAAGCTAAGTGGAGCACTAGTGATCGTTAGCCTGGAGTCTCCTGTTAAGTGGAGCAGGTGCGTGGCCTGACTAGGATCTGGAATCAAACACCAGAGAGAGAACACTAAAAATAGAATGGGTTTCAATTTCAGGAAGGAATTCTACTGATCGAAGCAGAGAAAAAGGACCAAGTTCTTTTGGCTGGATTGCTCTACCTGCTAGTTGAAATTACTAGTTGCAATTTCAAGGCAAATCATAATTACTGGTCTATCTTCAGATGGGGATACGAATGGGAAAGGTTTGAATGTTTTATATATTTTGGCAAATGTTTGAATCATTTCTAAATGACCTCATGTCAGATAAGCTATGAATCTCTTATTTGCTTTTTAGAATTTTTGAAAATGTATCTTTATGGGGCTGGAGAGATAGCTCAGCCGTTAAAAGAACTGGCTTCTCTTGGAGAGGACCCAAGTTTGGTTCCGAGAACCCATATGGTGGTTAACAACTACCTGTAACTCCAGGTCCAGGGGAACATGATCTCCTCTTCTGATCTCCAAGGGCTCTGCATAACATGAGCGCACTTACATACATGTGGGCAATGTACTCATTGTTAGGAGCATAGTAAGCATGTAGAAGTTCCGTGAATTAGAAGAAGTTAGGATTAAACTAACAGTAGATAATGTGTGAAATGTTGTAACCTTCAAGAAATTAGCTCAGCAAGAGGCCTGCTCCAGCTTAGGGCTGCTTTAGAGATAAGCACTCAGCACTAGGCCGGACACAGAGGGGCTCAACTGAGGCCAAAAGACTGACCATACTCAGTTGGTTAGGTAGCCAGAGGCAGCATGGACACAAGGACCTGATAACCAGTCCTGGGTCCCCCACCTTGACCGATGCATGACCCCAGACAGGAAAGATAACCACCTGCTATGCAGGGGCGACCCTAGGCACAAGCCTGAGATTAGCACCTGAGACCCAGTGCACCCCACATGCCCAGCTGTGGCCTGTTTAAGCTGGGAAGTGATGGATGACTTTGCTCTCACTCCCCCTGGGGGACCTGCTGTGAAATGCCACTGCAAACCTCTCAGCTGAGAACAACCAGATATGCTACCTTGACACCAGTTTACCTGAAGTGAGAGAGATCTGCTTCAGCCAATCAACCAGCTTCTTGGAAATTCCTTGAGTGGACTCCCAAGAGGCTAAGAGAATGCTATGTAGGTGAGCAGCCGTGGGGAGATAGGCTAGGATAGGACAGAATTAGAATTATAGAATTAACCTGTGTGGGAATTAATAATAAAAATTAGATTGTATTATAATATTTGTGTCCTGGGCTCCTTTGGACTTAGCCCATGCTAGTCCATGCTTATGGCACTCATATACAGAAAACATTTAAAAATTATTTTTACTTTATGTGTATGTATCAGTGTTTTGCCTATGTGTTTGTAAGTGCAGCATGCATGCATGAACAGTTTATTTGATCTTACTGTTTTAGCTATAGTAGGGACTATAACACCACAATAGTCATATGCATTTTATAGGACTTAGTTTTTGTAGTATTTTTCCAATTTAAATATATTTAAATACATACATATACTTGGAACATGGCAAAAATAGGATTGTGACAGTGTGATGATGAGACTCAAATACATCATAAAGTAGAGCTGTGACAGTGTGATGACGTGACTCAAATACGTTATAAAGGAATTAGCGATACAGTAACAGAATGGAGTATTCAGTTTTTCAGCAGTCACCCTCCTTGGTGATACTGAAGGTTGTAGGAATTACAGTTTTATTGACCGTCCATCACTTCAGTGTGTGGTTTGAATGGTTTCATTATAGTGAGGATGAATTATCGAGTTACTGAATCTTGAAGCTCCACAGAGTTCTCAGGTCAACAGGTTCAATAATTTTTAAATGTATGAACCACAAGTATAAGAGTAATGCTTTTTTATTATTAAGTTTTTTGAGACAAGGTCATTTTATGTAGCCTTGGATGGCTTGGAACTCACAAGGATCTGTCTGCCTCAGGAGTGTGTGTTTTTATAGAAATATGAAATAGTCTCTGAAATAAAGTTTTTTCAGATTGTTTCCTATTAATTCCGATTCTATTTTACAGCTAATTTTTAACCAGTGGCTGGCATAATTCCTTCTTGGGGAGCACTCACCTGGGGCAGCGGCTGTTTCACAGATGGTATTTGGGACCTGGGCAAGTGAAGTCACTTATCTGTTGTAAAACGCTCAGCAGCAGCCCTGAACTGTATTCTTTTAAAAACAAATGGCATTTCAAATTCAAAGGATTTAGCATTTTGTACTTATATAATGGCTTGTGGCCACCCTGGAAGGAATGTTTAACCGCCCAGGAGGAAGTCAGGAGACATTCCTGAAGCCGCCGTGGCTGAGCATGCGCACTGGCTCACGGGTTTGCTCGGCCTCGGAGCTGTTACTCACCAGGCTGCCCACATTCCTTGGCATATTTCTATGACGGTGCTTTTGTTATAATGAGATGAGTTGGGATGGAGATACTTTGGTTTGCAGAATGTTTATTAAGTTCTGAGAATTACCTAGAACATTCCTAAAACATGGAAACTAGAAGAAAAGGACAAGTGGCTAACGATGTAGATGACGAGATGACAAAGTGGCGTGTTGGTGGTGGCAATAGCAATGATAGCGCCGGCGAGAGCAGAAGCACTAAGAAGAATTTCTTTGGCTATAGATTTTGCATTATTCTATTTTATTATAGAAGCCTCTTCCTTTTTTAAGGGGATAAGTTACAGTTTAGTCTGGAGCCAAACCGACTGACCAGGGCTGGAAGAGAAGCCACTTCTTACATTGCCCAGAAACCTAACACTTAATACTTTTCCTTCCCCTTGCTATCCAAATCAGGGGTGGGGTGGGAGTCTCAAAGTGATCAAAATACATTGTATGAAATTCTGAAACCAATCAAATATTTTTTTAAGAAAAAAATTTAAATAAAACAGAACTTAAAATAAACAAACAAACAAACAAAAAAACAAAACAAAACCTCAAACAAACTTGATTATCAGGGTCTGAAACATGCTGTAAGACCGGAGAACCAAGCTGTAGCTATCCCAGGCCTCGCCCACTGAAAGCCTCTTCTAAGAGGAGGCTCTGGCCTTGCCTTGCCAGAGCATGGCGAGCTCATCTCCTTATATATTTCCTCTCATTCTGGAAACCCTTTGAAAGTACTTGTGGAGTACTTTTCCTTTTCCTCTTTCCTCAGATCCCATCAGCAGTGTCTACAGAGCCTTTGTGGAGCTTGCTGGTGAGGTCTGATCACTTTCTTAATCCCTGCTAATGTCCTGGGAAATATGTTTGCCTTGACTTTGTACTCTTTAAAAAATATTTCCAAACCTCAAACAAAGAAAACATTTTTTGGATAACACTAACAAGACCCCTATTAATCAGATAACCTAAGGTCTAAAACAATATGTGCACCATCCCTACTACCCACAGAGCCCAATAGTCTAAAAGAAATCAGACTTGCTCAGAAGCTTAGCATCTGTTTTTTCTCTCAGCTATAAATTCACAAATAGGATCTTTCTCTCCTTTAAAAGTGGTTTCCCTAGCAACTAAACCGCCGTGACATGATCAGAGCAGTTTGTCACTTTTGAAGTTTGACTTTCTGACAAGACCTCCTAGCTCAGGGAGATGAAGAAAATATCATCCAAACACAAACATTTCCAAAACACACCAATGGTGAATTACAGACAGAAAGTACACAGAGGTGACCTCTCTGTTGACGGTGTGTCAGCGCCCATCAACACCGCCCTCCGCACCAGGCAAAGGGAAACATCTCTTGAAGTAGCTATCTTTGTAGCAGAGAACAGATGGGAGTGATTCTTAAAGTGGATCAATTACCATAAAGATATATTCTGGGTAGCGGTGGGTAGACAGAGCTAGGAAGCTTTGTGCTCAGCAGCAGCTGTGAGAAAGGAACCCACCTTGTGATTGCGTAATCCTGCTTATCTCCAGACTAAAATGAATTCCTGGGTCACTCTGCTGACACGTCATGGGAAACAGAGGCTCCTCCTATCCACAGAGGGCCAGGACTAAGTGGGAACAGTGTGGGGCTTATCTAGACTTCAGCCTTGCTTTTCATTTGTTTTGCTATCTTTAAAATAACAGAACAATAGAAGCTACTATTGTTGTATGTTTACTATGTACCCCAATGCTCCCCCACCTCAGTTTGTTGTGATATTTTCTAGAAACCCTTCAGAACCTCATTCATTTTGAGTTTCCTTCCTTTCCACAAACCTATTCCAGTTCTTGCTATAATAGAACATAACAGGGAGGAGGTAGAGTAAGTAGCTAAGGTACAGAAAAGAAGGGCGTGTCTGCATTTTAATATATATACATATACATATATGTATGTATATATATATATATTCTAACACTTTAACAAAAATGAGAAAGAGATTTATGAAACTCATAGAACTTTTGAGGTGTTTGGAGACCCCAAGATGAGCTTAGAGTGAAAGGGCACAGAAGAGCAGGGGGTCACAGCAGAGGAAGCTGGTCAAAGCTCTCTGCTAATGAACTTGCTGTCTGGCTGCATGGTGGATCCAGGGCCGTGACATGGCCGGTGCGGTGCCATCCTGCTTGCTGCTCTGCGTGTCAGGTGGAGGCATCATACAGGAATATGAAAAAAACAAAACATGTTGTGAACAACAAGGAGCTCGAATCTTATGCTGTGAATGCACATTCCTGGGTAGAAATGTTTGAAAGGAGTTCTACTTTATAAAGGAACTCTTAAATACCTTTGTTGAGGTAAAGGGAATCTATTTCCTGAGCTTGATATATATTTCTTGGTCTAGTCATATAGGAAACTTAAAGGATTCTGTAATATTAAGCACTGATTATATATAGGCTTAGTATTAAATTATTACTATGGAAAGAGAAACACCAAACATAGCTTCTGTGGTAGACAAGGGGATGTGACATACATTTCCTGTTTTGAGAAAGGTCTTCTTGCTGAGCTCTAGGATATGCACTTGGCAGGTTTTGCCTGACATATCTTTTGGGCTCCTTTCATCTGTAGAATGGTACTTTGCTGAGTCATGGCATCCCTGGGCAACTCATACTAGGGTAAAGCCCTGGCTCCTCTGTCTAAAAATGAAATGTTCTTATTGGCAGCTCTCTACAGTACCACACATCAGGAGACATGTTCATTAGAGAGGGCCTGAGCTCCCAGCACACTGCCCAGGCCTGATGGGTCTGCAGCTCAAGCCAGCTTCTCCTTTGTTCAACTCCATTTTTTTTCCCAGTCTAATGGTTAATCTTAATTGACTCTTTGATTGGACCGAGGAACACCTAGGAGATTAGTAAAGCACACCTCTAGGTTTGGGGACCCATGTTTGTGGAGGGATTTCCAGAGAGGTTTATACCAGGAGGGCTCTTGCTTAAGGAAGAGATTCGTCTTTTGATGGACTCCGTATGATGACATCATTACGGATGGGGAGAAGTTGGGAGTGTCTGGGACTACATCTTACCCTGGTCCATTCTTAAAGTTCCGTTGTGTTCATCCTGTCTGCATAAGATGAGCCGCTCTCTGCCATCACGATGCTCTGCCCAAGGGCATGGTCCAGTGGCCAGGATCACATCTTCTGGAATTGTGAGCCAAGGTTAATCTTTCTTCCTTTAGACTTTTTACTTAGGCATCGTGGATAGAGTGGTATAAAAGTAGGGAGCATGCTTTATCATCTCACCTGAACTCAGTCTTCAAAAATATCTGCATCCTGAATCTATCCTGAGGTGTGTCTCTTGAATATTTTGATTGTAAATAATTCAAGAGATATTACTCACTTTTATGAATCACTGATGGATGGGACAGAGTACACATGCTGTAGTGTATTCAGATGAGAAGAAGTTTAACCAGTTCAAAAATCAGAGAACATCCATACACATCTGAAACTTCTTTGGGGTCTTTGGGCAGAACAAGATATGAAGGAAGGAGAAGAAAGTAAAGCAAACTAAGCCAAAGAAAAGAAGGAAGCTGTGAGAAGCCTGGCCCGGCCACATGGAAGGTTGCAGGTTAGGCAGGAGTTTGTTTTAAAACTCTTGCATCACTTTTTAAAACCCTTTTTATTTATCTGAGAATTTCATAGTTTGCTTTGATCGTCATCTAGAGCTGCCTCCCCGTCCCCTTCGAACCTCCCCAATGTCATGTTCTCTGTTATTATTTGTCTTTTTATTTAAAGCCTAGAGATTCTAATCTGTTTTCCCCAAGTGCTCTTGGGTGTGGGTCTATAATGTGGAGTCTGGTCAGCTTCTCAGGCATTACACAGTAAGGAAAACGACTCC
Source organism: Rhizomys pruinosus (assembly GCA_009823505.1). Taxonomy (NCBI): domain Eukaryota; kingdom Metazoa; phylum Chordata; class Mammalia; order Rodentia; family Spalacidae; genus Rhizomys; species Rhizomys pruinosus. The sequence goes on from VZQC01009966.1 coordinate 1,011,995, forward strand.
TCTTCCCAGCATCCACCAAATGCCAACTGATCCTCAGCTAGGGCTGGGGGCTTCCGCTCACACAGCCTCTCCCCCCACACCCCCACACCCCCGCCCCTGCCGCAACCTCACTCCATGTTGAGCCCTGGCCTGCTATGGTCCGCACAGGTTTTGTGCCTGACATCATAACTGCCACGGATTCATAATGCAACTACCTTGTAGCAATTTTTTTGGACTGTTTTTTAGGGACTTTACAACTATTTTTAAAATAATTTGAGTGATATTTAAAATCCTGTAGGAAAATGTTACATTTTTCTAGTAAACGTATTAAGACAATTAAAATGATGCATTACAGACTAGTAGACTAGTAAATGTCTGTGGAGATAAAGAAGGTATTCTATGCTCAGAACAAAATGTTTTATCAGCTCTGCACCACAACAACGATCTTTTGTGTTTTGAATTCCTCCATGCCTACAGGCCACTTAGCTGAATGTCATTAGAACCCCTGGAACTTATTGTCACATATTTGAAAGCTCACCCCGTCTCCTACGCAGTCACTGACACGAAAACAAAAGCACACTCTGCAGTTGAGTGCGGCACCTCAGGGGCAACACTTTGGAGCCCTGGGCTGACAGCGCTCCCGCCCCAGCCCTTCCCAGGTGCCCAGACGAATGCCAGTGTGTACTTTCAAGACTGGTAAGACATTCTTAAAGTATTTCCACCATGAGCATTGCAGGTGTTTATCTTTCAATAAAATACTACTGTTCTGTTAAAAACAAAGATTTCTTTAAAAAAGCGTTTAAGATTTGTTAGTACTTAAAAACAGATTTGAAGGGAATAGGTTTCGATCCTTGCAGACTTCATAATGACTGCAAGGTCAAGTGAGAATATAGTCTCTTTATAGCTACAAAGACACAAGTATCTAAGCCAGAAAAATAAAAGTGAATGGAAATTGATTAGGAAATAAAGAGAAATCAAAATGCTGAATTTAAAGAAAGCACTTTGGAGCACCTTCAGCCCCACCCAGTGTTTTGATTATGTCATAGACACGCACTGGCTTTTAATACTTACTCTCATTGATATCAAGTGATGTCACTGAGACCTTCTTGGATAGTCAGCTCAAGCTGGGACCATCCTTTGTATATTCTTATAGAATTCTCACAAATCTCCTGTGTTAGATAATGTAGTTTGCTTACAAAAATGGAGTCTTTTTTGTCAGTTTTTAATAGACTTAGTTTTGATCTGTGAGCCAGTTTAATTGTGAAGCTGCTTTTCTGGCAAGGTGATCACTCATTTGTTGTCCTTTCACGTTGTACAAAGGACCCTTAGATAATCTGTTGTTTTGTTAACTTGGAACTTTTCCTTCTTAGATACAACATTATTATTTCATTATATACCTTGAAAAGAAAAGAAAATGTTTTCATCATATCGTCTTCCATATTACTTATTAATAGCTTACCTTTGGAATAAATCTGTTTCTGACTTAGTTTTCTATCACCTAATGTGGCTTGCTGAGATTAGAGACTCTGTAGAGGACCGTTAAACTACAGTCGCACCTACTGGTTTAGTACTAACTAGGGCGAGTCCTGGTGGAGGAATGCTGTGCCCGTTGTCTTCTGGTCCTCCGTTGTCAACCCATTGCAGCTATGTTTCTTTCTTTACCTATTTATATAGAGTAAGTGTGCACTATGCAGTCAGTCAGCAGATGGACAGCAATGTCTAAGTGTTAAGTCCCAGGGATGCGATGATGTACCAAAGAGGCATTATTAATCCTGTCTTCATACCAGACTGCCAGATTTTGGTTCTCACATGTTAAGAACACACAGGCTAATGATGATTATAATGTGGTTGATAATTCCTGGGATTAATGTAATACCAAAAGTAAAGACTGTCCCAATGTAATTTGATTTACCTATAAATTGTCATGAACTCAGTTAATATTTTACAAATGAAAGCACCTTTGTTCATCACAAAACTTCAGTATGAGAGGTTTTTTTTTTATTTGTCTTTCTGAAATGTTGTAGTAAAAAAACATAAAAAATAAACAGGAAAAGAATATAAATAAGGGCTAGAAGAGGTGTCTTAGTTAAGAGCAATGGCTGCTCTTTCAGAGTACCCAAGTTCAACTCCCAGTACCCACATGGCAGCCAACAACCACCCTTCAGTTACAGGGGAATTTAACATTTTCTTCTATCATCCACAGTCATTGTATGACATGGGTGTGCTTAGACACATGTAGGCAATGTACTCATACACATAAAATAAAATAAATAAAATATTTAAAAGTAATATAAATATACTAATATATTTCTATCACTTTGAGATCTTAGCCAAATATTTAGTCTATTCCAAAAAGAATGAGAAAAATAATATTATTGGTTAACTATTGTGTGCCAGACTATATACTAGGAGTTTTAAATATCATCTCATTTAATTTATACATATATTGTATAGAATTTGCTGCTTTTTAATGATCAGTTTACAAACGGAGAAACTAAAATTCATGGAATCTAAATAATATATGTTAAGATAATTAGTTAATAATAGATTGGCTTAATATTTGAGTCTTATTCTGACTGAAAATACCATTTTTTCTATTAGTATAATTGATAAATTGATGAAGTCAAACATTACTTTAGATAGTTTTTATTATAAAGATTTTTTAAATTAATTTTATTTTAATTTATTATATATATACATACATACACATGTGTGCATGCATGTTTGTGCAACCCTGTCGTGCAACGCCGCGGAGGATCAGAAGAGGGTCCTTGGATTCCCCTGGGAACTGGAGTCCTCCGGAATTGAGTTTCAGACGGTTTTGGCCGCCATGTGGTGCTGGGGAGCGAACCCCGGTTCTCTTAAGAGCGTCGGCGCTCTTAACCGCTAGCCATCCCTCCAGCCCACTGGTAGATATTTTTTGAAGTAAATATTTGTTTACGAAGAACTTATTTTAACTATGTGCAGTTTTTAGCAATAGTTTTTTCTGTCCATATTATGCTATCTCTGTTGAAAGGTGTGTGGAATACTTTAGAAATCCTTTCAAAATCAATAGAGGTATATGTTTTGCTGAACTCTCTTTTCCACTTTAAAGCTATGTTCCAAAATTCGCACACCTTGCTTTCACAGCTCAAGTTGACATACAGATAGTAAAAGGAGCAGCAATGAAAATCAGACAAGTCAGGCCATACAGTCATACTTTGGATTCCAGAGGTCTGGGAAAAATCTTCACCTGACCTCAATTCTCCTGTTTAACAACCATGTTAAGAATGAGCGCCTTGGGGCTGGAGAGATGGCCTAGCGGTTAGGAGCGCCGACGCTCTTGCAGAGGACCCGGGTTCGATCCCCAGCACCCACATGGCGGCCGAGAGCAAGTCTAGAACTCCAATTCCAGGAGAACTCCAGTTTCCAGGGGAATCCGACTCTCCTGACCTCCCCTCTTGACTTCGCATTGCACGACACGGGTGCAACAACTTGCATGCAGACAGTACATTCATACACATACGGAATAAGAAAAATTAATAAAAAAATTTAAAAAAAAAAGAATGAGCTCCTTGCTGAATTTGCAGCTACATTGCAATTTATCCCTTTACTCCACCTTCTCTGTCACTGGTCTGTGTGAGCATGCTTAAGATAAGGCGGCAGAAACAGCCTCCCTAGGTAGTCTAGATCCGATTGAGTGTGCACTGATCAAAAGGGTTTTAAAATCTTCCTGAGGCTATTTGTCTAGATGTATCTCATGAACAGAGATATTCTCTTATGTCTCGTGAAAAATAAAGAATAGATCAACAAAGTGCCACGTTCGTGGGACATTTGCATATTTTATAGAGTGGGCTCAACCTAGTCTCTGGATGAGTGGGTGAGTTGGGCAGGGTGATGGCCACTAGCTGCCAAGAGACTGCATCCACTTGGGATGGAAGAGGCAGTCCTTGTCTACCTTCATGCACTGGGCCTCTCCTAGTGAAGAAGGAACCTCTGCTAGATGAGGAAGTGCATAGATGAGGAAATGCCTAGATTAGGAAATGCCTAGATGAGGAAGAGCCTAGATGAGGAACTGTCTAGATGAGGAAGGTGCCTAGATGAGGAAGAAACTAGATGAGGAAAAGCCTAGATGAGGAAGTGTCTAGCTGAGGAAGTGCCTAGCTGAGGAAGTGCCTAGCTGAGGAAGTGCCTAGATGAGGAAGAGACTAGATGAGGAAGAGCCTAGATGAGGAAGAACCTAGATGAGGAAGTGCCTAGCTGAGGAAGTACATAGATGAGGAAGTGCCTGGATAAGGAAGTGCCTAGATTAGGAAATGCCTAGATGAGGAAGAGCCTAGATGAGGAAAGTGCCTAGATGAGGAAGAGACTAGATGAGGAAGAGCCTAGATGAGGAAGAACCTAGATGAGGAAGTGCCTAGCTGAGGAAATGCATAGATGAGGAAGTGCCTGGATAAGGAAGTGCCTAGATTAGGAAATGCCTAGATGAGGAAGAGCCTAGATGAGGAAGGTGCCTAGATGAGGAAGAGACTAGATGAGGAAGAGCCTAGATGAGGAAGAACCTAGATGAGGAAGTGCCTAGCTGAGGAAGTGCATAGATGAGGAAGTGCCTGGATGAGGAAGTGCCTAGATGAGGAAAAACCTAGATGAGGAAGGCCTAGGATGAGGAAAAACCTAGATGAGGAAGAGCCTAGATGTGGAAGAGCCTAGATGAGGAAGTGCCTAGATGAGGAAGAACCTAGATGAGGAAGAGCCTAGATGTGGAAGTGCCTAGATGAGGAAGAGCCTAGATGAGGAAGTGCCTATATGAGGAAGAGCCTAGATGAGGAAGTGCCTATATGAGGAAGTGCCTATATGAGGAAGAGCCTATATGAGGAAGAGCCTAGATGAGGAAGTGCCTATATGAGGAAGTGCCTATATGAGGAAGAGCCTATATGAGGAAGAACCTATATGAGGAAGAGCCTAGATGAGGAAGAGCCTATATGAGGAAGAGCCTAGATGAGGAAGTGCCTATATGAGGAAGAGCCTAGATGAGGAAGAGCCTAGATGAGGAAGTGCCTAGATGAGGAAGTGCCTATATGAGGAAGAGCCTATATGAGGAAGAGCCTAGATGAGGAAGAGCCTAGATGAGGAAGAGCCTAGATGAGAAAGTGCCTAGATGAGGAAGTGCCTATATGAGGAAGAGCCTATATGAAGAAGAGCCTAGATGAGGAAGAGTCTAGATGAGGAAGAGCCTATATGAGGAAGTGCCTCGCTGAGGAAGAGCCTAGATGAGGAAGAGCCTAGATGAGGAAGTGCCTAGATGAGGAAGAACCCAGATGAGGAAGTGCTTAGGTGAGGAAGAGCCTATATGAGGAAGAGCCTATATGAGGAAGAGCCTAGATGAGGAACAGCCTAGATGAAGAAGTGCCTAGATGAGGAAGAACCCAGATGAGGAAGTGCTTAGGCGAGGAAGAGCCTAGATGAGGAAGAACCTAGATGAGGAAGTGCCCAGATGAGGAAGTTCCCAGATGAGGAAGTGCCCAGATGAGGAACTGCCTAGATGAGGAAGAGCCTAGATGAGGAAGAGCCTAGATGAGGAATAGCCTAGATGAGGAAGTGCCCAGATGAGGAAGTGCCCAGATGAGGAAGTGCCTAGATGAGGAACTGCCACAGAGATCCTCCTACCCTGACTCTGCCTCCAGAGTGCTGGGATTACAGATATGCTCCAGCACACCCACCAATCCATGTTTCAGAAGGCATCCCTTGCTTATTGCTGCATGTTCCAGCCAGCTATTCTCCAAATTTTAGCTATTTTCTTCTTTCTGTTTTGCTATCACAGATTCATTCTAGTGTGTGTGGCTTTATGGGGGTTCTGGGATCTGAAGGCAGGTTAAGTTCATCTGGCAGGTGTTTCATCCTCTGAGCCATTTGCTCAGTCCCTGCTCCATTTGTCAGTGCATAACAAGCCCCTCAAGTCTTCTGACCTTTCTTTTTCCTTGTTTTGTCTTTTTGAGACAGTGTCTCCCTGTAGCCCCAGCTGGCCTGGAACTCACTATGTAGACCAGGCTGGCCTTCAACTCACAAAGATCCATCTGCCTCTGCCTCTGCGTCCTGAAAGCTGTGATTAAAGGAGTTGACCACCACGCCTGGCTTCTTCTGATCTTTAATACATGCCAAACTTCTTTGTTGCTGTTTTTTCTTTTCTTTTCTTTCCTTTTCTTTTCCCTCCTTTCTTCCTCTCTTTCTCTTTCTTCCCTTCTCTTCCTCTCTTCCTTCCTTCCTTCCTTCCTTCCTTCCTTCCTTCCTTCCTTCCTTTCTTTCTTTCTTTCTTTCTTTATCTGTTTGTATGTATGCATGTTTTGCCTGTGTTGTATCTAAGTGTAACATGGGTGTGGAGTAGACCCAGAGACTAGAAGGGGTGTCATATCACCTATAACTGGGGTTATGGAAAATTGTTAAATTGTTGACTGTCATGTCGGTGCTGGGAACTTAACTGGGGTCCTCTGCAAGGGAATCTGGCACTCTTTTTAAAAAAATTTTTTTTTTAATTTTATTTATTTCCATATGTGTATGAATGTATTGTCTGCATGCAAGTCTGTGCACCCGTGACGTGCAATGACGCGGAGGTCAGAAGAGGGCGTCGGACTCCCCTGGAACTGGAGTTCTCCTGGAATTGGAGTTTCAGACGGCTCTCGGCCGCCATGTGGGTGCTGGGGATCGAACCCGGGTCCTCTGCAAGAGCGGTCGGCACTCTTAACCACTAGGCCATCGCTCCAGCCCCGGCACTCTTAGCTGTCTCACCAACTCCCATATCCAGCATCTGTATATGAGATGTCAAGATGACTGGTATTGAACATGAATACACAAAACTTCATATTTAACATATTATATCATGAAATTTAAACTCTTACAACAGTATTGAGATATTATCTCATTATTGAAAATAAGGAGATCGACTATGTCTTACTTTGCTCAAAATAGTATCATTTTATGCCTGTTGTTTAAGGTGATTACTTCCATATCCCCTTTTGATTCTTCAAGGTATCCCATTTGTTATGATATTGTCACAAATAAATGCAGCTCAGAGAGATCAAGACAAACTTAAGGCCCAAGCTCATGGGCCAGGGAGTAAGACCACACCATTGCTCCATGAACACTAGAACTTATATTCTCTCCATCAAATTATGGATACAATTTGTTGACTTAGTCTTATATCGCTATTTTATTCCTTCCTATCAATGTTAAACACATAAGAACTGAATGACAAAAATGGCTCTCAAATATCCGTCTTCACTACTTTTGTAAGAGTTATGCATTGCAATAGAATAATAGCAAAAATAAATGATTCAAATAAAATACAGAAGAGATATGTTGTTAGCAGTAGTTCTTGTATTGATGTCTTTGTACTTCTATTAGTCTGTTTCTCCTACTGCACAAATCAGAAGGAGGAAGGAGGTAGTTTCATTGTGATTGCTTCTCAAGGTCAAGATCAAGATGTGGTATAATATTGGTTAACATTGTTCTTCATATTGTGTGGAAAGGAAGATTTATGACTCACTGTGGAGAGCTGAGCCTGATTCATAATGAGCATAGAGCTTCTTAAAATAATCAATTTCTTTTTCATTTGAACCAGTTAGTAAATACTTGCAGTTTCATTGTTATGAAAACTGGGTAATACAAATGTTTTCAGTGGATTGTCATAGAGCTTTGTCCAGGGATTTCCACATAATCCATTAGGAACACAAAACAATGCTGCTGCTTCCCTCCTTATTTTAAATAAAAACTAAATTATATCAAAGTCACAGAGGAAGAAAGTTACATTGTGAAAGTCTTTTCTAAATGTAATGTTAATTTAAAAGATATCACTCTATTCATTTAAAGACAAGATATCACTTACAAACAAGATGTCATGAAGTATATCATGAGTCAGAATTTAAGGTTTTAAACTACTTTCTTTCTATACAAACATTAAGTACCACAGCACAGGAAGAGTTTCTGGATAGTCCATTTCAGTAGTTTACTCAATGGTAAGGGAAAGGTCTCAGGTTTGGGTTTAAAAAGTACATTGAGACAGGCTGTGAGAGGTAAGAAGTTTATTAGAAGAGTTACTATCACCACGGGCAAACAGACAGACAGACAACAGCACTCTGAGGGCTCTGAAAAGGAATCAGGCCCTCATGGCACAGCCCCTTTCTATCGGCTTCTGAGGAAAAGGAAAGGTTTCACAGTCTTAGCCTGCCTCTGGCTTCTCTAATTCCCCAGCAGGCAGCAAGGGTGCTGGATGGAGGTGCATGGCCATCAACAGTTGTAGAACATGTCCAAGCCATGGACCAGGAAATCTGCTAGGTAGATGGCATTCTCAATAGAGTGCCTGCCAGTGCTCTGAGGCTGGGGAGGGCTTTGGGGTGGCCTGAGCAGCTGTCTGATTTGGATGCTAACAGTGGGATGGTCGCACACATGCCAGGAGCATGCTTTATAAACTGTGGGCCAAACAAAGCTTAGCAAGTCTCCTGCCAGAGAGACTCCTTGTATTAGTTCCTTCTCTGCTGCTATGAGAAAACACCATGACCAGGGTAACTTACAGGACGAAGAGTTTACTTGGCCTCTGGTTCCAGAGTGATAACAGGAAGCAGAGAGAGAGTGCTGAACTGCAAGAGAGACAAAGCTGGGGACTCTCAAAGGCCTTCATAGTGACCTGCTTCTGTTGGCAGGGCTACTCCTCCTAGAGATTCCATGGCCCTCCCTGCAGGCCATCAGTTGACCAAGTGTTCAAATATTGAGCCTACGGGGACCCCTCATTCTTACCATGACACTCCTCCAAGCATATAGAACAATCCCTAAAGGTATTTGACCTAGAAACCTTTCTCACTATTCCTCTTTCAAGGTTGTCATTTTAAGGAGAACACACTAGGTGACAGCCATCTAGAACCTCATTCTGTGAACCGATTGTTCCCGGGAAATGCAGTGAGTCACCTGCAACCACACAGCAATGTGGGGGTAGATGATCAAGCCTGGAGACCCCTGCTTCCACTCCAGCACCCTGCTCTCCCTTCTCACTTACACTGTACACAGTCACGGGCGGGGAATAACTGCAGTGATCCCTGTGATCTTTCTTTGGCCCATGCATTTGGCTCCTATTGAGAAACCCCAGTGATATCTTTAAGGATTGAGCTGGCTATACCACCCTCTGGACAGTTGATTCAAAGTTGAGAAAAACTATTATCTTTTTCATTAAAAAAATAATTTAAGTTCTTTCAGGTCCTGGCTCCATGATGACAAAAAAACAAATAGAAGAAGAAGAAATGATGGTTATGTCCAAAAGGGCTGTAGCCACATGCAGCCTAAGTATGGTGTCACTCTGCCCCACATGGACACAGGAACCTTGTCCACTGGATTACAGGGAAAAGGGGAAATGCAAGACAGCCACCAGCAGCTGTCCTAAACCTTGGGGCCAAAGGCTGATAACCTTTCCACTGCCCACCTGTCTCATCTGACATCTCTACCAGGCATTGCCCTATCAGCACCCCCAGATCCTTTAGGCTGCTGCCTGCTAGGCGCCCTACAGACTAATGCCAGACTGTCACCTGATAGGTGCTCTACGGTCTAATGCTAGACTGTCTCCTGATAGGTGTGTACAGTCTAATGCCCAGCCAGGCACTCACTCACCACACATTGCAGCTGGTGACCTGATAGGTCTCTGTTTAGCCTCACACCAGATTACCAGGTTGGTGGTCTGATGGACCACCATCCAACCTACTGGCCATGACTACACAAGCCTGATGGGCTAAAATTACATGCACAAAATAATGGCTGGGAGTCCCTGTCTGGTGGTAAGAAGAACCCATTTATTCATTCACAGCATTCTGTTTTTATGCCCAGAGTGACATCATATCTTAGGGCCTGGTTTCAGACTCCACGCCTTATGTTCCATAACATCAGGAATACTAACATCAAGAACTCATGAGTGCCTTTGATCTCAAGGCAGGCAAATCCTTCCTGGGGCCACGTTTCCGTGTAAACAGCCAAGCTCAAAGGAATCCACAGGTGGCTTCCAATTTTGCCTATACCTAAGGACAAAGCCAATATGAAACTCATTATTTGGAACATAGTAGAGGGTGCCCACTGCCATGAGGAAATTTCTGAAGCGAGTGTCTCTGGTGCGTATGTGCTCCCCAAGCTCTGCATCAAGCTACATTACTGCATGAGCTGTGCCATTTAGAACAGGAATTGAAAAGTTGGGTAAGACCCCCCCCCACTGTAATTTAGAACTCTAGTACTGCCTCCCCCCCCCATCAAATCTTATCTAAAGAGCTGGCTTCCGAAGGACACAAGAAAAACCATTTTCCAGGAAAATAAAATAAAATGGAAATTTTACTTAAAAATTAATGTAAGAAATGTTTACAAATGAAGAGACCCTTGTCACTCAGGAAGTTTATCAGATGAATAGTAAGCACCTATAGTTGACACAAATTATTCTAGGTGCCATAAAAATACCAGTAGGAAAAATTAAGTCATTTCTTTCATGGAGTTTGAAATCCAGTGATAGAAACCTGACCACAAACAAACATCAGAGGTTGGTCAGTGACGTGGGCCAAGAGACAGGCAGAGCATGGGCAAGACAGCAAGAGTGGAGTTGGAAGGATAGTAAGGGGTGTTCAACTCTTTACATGATACCCAAAGAAACACGAGGAAACCAAGGATCAAGCTTGGGGGAAAACAAGCAAACAAACAACAAACAAACAAACAAGCCACAGTAAGTGTGTCTGATGCAAACTCACATGGAGGTCAGTGGCCGGAAGTGAAGGAGCAAGGGGAAGGGCAGCCAGGCTGAGAGGTTTGGGCTTCTGTTCCAGGTGGCAAGTGCAGCTGAGGATGACACATAGGGAGTAACGGGTCTGTCTTCTGTCTTAAAGACAGACACGGTGCCGCCATGCATGGAGGATATAATAAGACGGAAGGCAGGCTCTGAGATGGAGAGTGTTCGGAGGTCCTAGGAACAAGGCCTGTGCTAGACAGTGGTGCAAGGCGGGAAGAAAGCAAGATCAGGTGGAAGGAGAAGTGAGCTGCCTTGCACGCCTGGTTCACAATGAGCTCTCCAGCCGGAGTGATTTAGAGGGTTGTCCCAAATTGAGTGAGCATACCTGCCTTTGTAGAAATGACTGAGTAGGGGTGGACCAAGCTCTCTTCAGCTGAGAAAGCAGAGGGCAGAGGGTCAGTGGAACAGTTACAGCAGTCCCTTCATCAGGAGGAAAGGGACATGCATGGCTTATCTGAGAATCCACAGAGACACCAGTGCAGAGGGATGGTGGCGAGCAGCACGATGGAAGGCCCGCCAGGGTGCTGAAGATGGGTGTTCCCTCTCTGGATTTGTTTTGGAGGAGGAAGAAGCCAAGACACATCAATATGACCACCAAAGCCTAGAGCTTTTCCCTAAGCAACTAGATAGAGTAGCTATTTCTAGTCAGAAAGGGGTATATCCTTTTTATTCAAGTGAGAAAATTTGGTGAAGTTGAGAACTATTTCAGTAGAAATTCAATTATTTCACTTGGGGACATGATTTTCAGGTATCTGAAAACTCACTAAGTAGACCATGCTGGCCTTCATCTCACAGTCCATCACTCAGGCCACAGGAAGCCAAACTCAAACTCTATTGGGCTCTCCCAGCCTTTGAAATGACACCAAGACTTGGCTGAAATATTGTGTACTCAGTTCTTAGTCTGTGGGTTGTAATAATCCTGATTTGGATCTCTGGAGTCACATACCTATCACCCAGGAAACAGGGATCCAAATTCTTGGTATTTCTCATTACCAGAGGAAAGAAGTCACCTAGGGCAGAAACAGAATAACTATTCTATTGTTGGCTGTCAGAAATGTGCAGAAAGTGCAGAGCCAAGAGTGACTTCTCCACAGGTGCTGGCGACTGCACCTTCCTGCAGCCCCTGCAACACTGTGCTCTTTGCTTTCTCCTTCACTCACCCTGCTGTCATGTGTGAAGTTGTCTCCTTCCTGAGACTATAAACCATGTTGACAATAGCATCTGTGTCTCCCAGAATGTAGACAGTGCCTGACACTCCCCAGATGTTTTTGAAAGTAAAATGAGTGGGACTTTTTACCTGCTGTGATCAAGAACAGATAAAAGTATCCCTGATACCCTTGGTCCCTGATCTGTCTGTTCAGCAACACCCTGACAAACTTCTAGTGGACTCATCTATTATTCTTCTTAAACTTGTTTCTCACATCAGGAGAGAGATTAATGTTCTATACTATTCATTTTAAGATCAACATCTTAAGAGTCTTTCAGCTCAGAAGAAGTGTGGTAATATTTTTTAGTAAGGCAGCTAAAGAATGTTTTCTTCAGACATCAATAACAACAGACGCTAAGGAGAATTTCGAGTTATGTTTGTCTGTTGTAAACTTCAGCATACCTTACTTAAAAGAAAAGATTACTGACCAGTGTGGTTTATATTCCTTGGTAGGAGAAAGATCATTGAAAGTTCGTGTTTACAGAAGGCTTAGGGTGACCGAGAGACCAGAGGAAAGGCAGTTATAATCGCAGTTAACACTTTTCCTGCCTCTGCTTCTCAAATAAATTTTGTACTCTCTCATCATCTAAGATTAAGATGTAGTTTTTTTGTCAGAGCCATCACTTGCTGGTCCAGTGAGACTGGTTTCTAAAGAAATGATTCCAAATTCACGTGCTCTTCGGAGTTGTATGTGCAGTTCAGCAGATGGCTGACAAATGCTGCTGCAACGCGTGGCTATGTTTTTATTTTAAGTAAAAAATTATGGCTTCTGTCATTGGAATAGTCACTAAGACCAATAATTTTGTAAAAAAGAAGAAAATATTAGAGAAAACTAGCTAAAAAGATAGAGAGAAATAGTATAACAGATTAATTAAACTGATTTTCATGTTATAAACTGCTTCAAGGAAGACAGAGTGGAATGAAAGATATGGGCTGAAATTGTTCCTGCTCCAAATCTGTGTCGATCTGCCTCAACGCTGGTCTAGATTTAGGAAGCGAATGAGCACAAGGAAAGACAAGGGGCTTGAGAAGCGCGAGATGCACGCACTGCACACCAGGACCTAGAGTGTCTCTATGACTTGGCGGGTAGTGTCCTTTCTGTTGGGTCTGCTCACTCAATGGAAATGCACTTCTCCATCCCTAGTCCTCAAGGTCTTTGCTGATCTTTATTTGACCTGCTTTTCTGGTTTTGTGATCCTTTATTCTCATCTGTGCTATTTTTATGAGGCTGACAAACAATAGTAGCAAACACGCATATTTGAGCTGTGAGCTTCCCATGCTGAATCTAACTCTAATCCCCTGTCAATCAATACTGTTCTCATCTGCAGTTCTGAGATGAAAGGTTCCTGACTCCTGCTGTGGCCCCTGTTCTGAATCATGTTCCAAGCTCTTTAACTGCCCCTGTGTTGTACTCCCCTTGCTGTGCTAAGTGCCTTCCCTAAAGCTCTTCTCTCTAACAGGACACAATCTTCCCAACCCCAGTGCAGCCCAAATGTCCCTTCTGGATGACTACTTTCCAAGTGTCTGTAATCTCACTGCCTCGTACATCTGTTATTCAAATGCCACAGGGTTAGCAACAGGACATGACCTTAAAGATGTTAGGATCGAAAGGTTACTCCTGGACAAACTGTCAGCCCATGAAAGGAACAGCCAGAATTGACTAGAGTCCAAGTCAACAGCTCCAGAGAGAGTGGACTGTTTTACCTCTCATCCACCTTGTGCCCCTTTTCTAAGCCTAGGGAACAACCTGCGGAAAGGGGGCGTGGTAGAATGTAAGGGCTGCGTTGGGGTGAATGGTGAAACCTACAGCAATGTAGTCTGGACACTCATTTGATCAAACTTGATTGAACAAACAACCTGTCACCCCCCACTGGATGGGTGGGGCTGTTTGTGTTTGGGCACAACTGCTTCAATTGGTTTTACATGAAGAAGCTTGTACTCATGGATTATCACTTATAGCTAAAAATGAAAAAAAAAAAACTGGAGAGAAAGATGCAGGACAGTTATGCGTTATGGCAGAATGCATGATCTGGGATCGGGTGGGGGTGGGGGGGAGGGAAAGGGAAATAAGCCTGAACTGAATTGGAAAAATGTATGAAATGCACAAAGCATCAATAAAAACTAATTTGTAAAAAAAAAAAGATGTTGAAAAAAAGACTCTGAAGCTGCACTCCAGATGTTACCATGCAGAACTGCAGTTTTAAAATGTTCCTCAGTTGGTTTAGGTGTCTGATGAAGTTCAAGAATGTAGCAGCTTGGGAGTTTTTTGTTTTTTTTTTTTTTTTTTTTTTTACTTTTTTAAAGTTGTTTGTATACCTAGTTCTGTATTGTACAAAGCTGCTTTTTGGTAGCAGCAGAACATTATGATGTCTTTTTGGTTTACATAAAAGTATTCAAAAGAAGACTCTTTTGTTTGGTGATATAACAGCACTTATATTTAGAGATTGAGACCATTTCTAAGTCAAGACGTAATATGCTTCTTGCAATGGCTTTCCCACTTCTTAATATAATTGCTTTTAATAATTATTTGACTTATGGTTGTCATAAATTTAGGCTTTGATAGTGCTGAAGTGTTAAAAGGGTATAACTGTTCATGAAATAAAGCCTCCATTTCCTCCCTAGGCTTCAACATATAACAGTGCCTTCACTGCTACATCTCCTACTGCCTACACACAGAGATAGCACAGGTTTGGAGAAAATATAAACACTGAAATCTGCTAGCGACAATCAATTTCATGTGAAAGATTTGAGATTTGTTCACAGGCAGTCAGGACACTCACTGTCTTCCAGGAACACTGGAAGGGGATTTTTGTTTTGACAACTCTTTGGTATATTTTAGAGCTAATTTTGTTAACAGCAAAAACTTCAGTCACTACGGGTGTGCCTGTATTACTGCTTGCTGTTCATAAACCAAGGACTAATCATGGAAATGCCTGACTTTCTAACGTGGTCATGGTGTATTTTCCAGTTCTTTATTTAGACTCTGTTTGCGTGTGTTTATGCCTCTGAATGTTCTCTGTGAGTGTGACTGGCTGATCGCAGACACTGGCAGATGCCACAGCCTTCAATCAGCCTCTTTTGCTGCACAGTCTGGCTCCTCTTTCCCTTTCACAGAAGACATAATTGGGCTGCATGCATGGAAGAAAGGAGAGCAAGCATGTAGGTGGCCGTCAGTGTGACCTCTTGTGGCGTTCCAAATGTCGTTTAAATTGCTGAAGCAGACCTTTTCAAGCTGAAAAAATTCTACAATTCACAAAGGATTCTGCTTTACTCCTGTAAAAATTCTCATTTCCAAGAGAGAGAGAGAGAGAGAGAGAGAGAGAGAGAGAGAGAGAGAGAGGGGTGTGTGTGTGTGTGTGTGTGTGTGTGTGTGTGTGTGTGTTGTTTTAGTAACAGACTCTCTTCCTACCTCAGTCACTGGCTTGTTATGTTATGAATCAATGCTTGCAGAACAGGGGCTTCTGAGTGTCATAGGAACAATTACTTCCAAATGAACTCATACATCCTAGCAGGGAGAATTCAGACCACACCCAAGGTAAAACGAAGTCTTTGCTTAAAGCTTTCAGTAACTTTTAAAGGCAAGGCACTGTGGTCCTGGTGTTTGCCAGAAGCTTTGAGGGAGTTACTGGGTGCAGATAAATCTGTCAGTGCATGGAAATGCAGTGTTATCTACGGTTAGAGAAAACGTCCCGCTGATGAAGGCAGATCTGCTCATTGGGCAACGCAAATGCTCAGGACTGCGCTTGGCAGAGTCAGTGCCGGCATGCCTTTCCTTACAGGAGGCTGGTGGCCTTCTGTGACATGGGGTCAACATTGCAAAGAGGAGAACTTTTAGGGAAATGTGAGCTCCGAAGGCACAGCAAAGGAGCAGACACGCGTGAAAACCAGCTCTCCAGTCATTACGCTGTGTGGTAAGAAGCTCAGTCACTGAGATTTGGGGTGTTTCAACCCATAGTCTCCATTTTAATTTGTTCAGTTTTCATTTCGATTATTACAATAGTTTCTCCACGAGGAGATGTTTAAATGGCAGCTGATAAGTGTTAATTGGCAATTAAGAAGTGAATGCTTTCAGCACGCATGTGCTTCTGCTCTGTGTGGAAAATGATTTTTCATCACCACAAGCAATTCGTTTTAGCTCCACTGGAACTCGCCACACAGCATGCAGTAAGTAGCATTCTTTTTTTCTTTCCTGAACAAGAGATTCGGCAGTTTGCCGGCTAATGGTGACTTCAGATCGCTCCATGGTGTGGCTAGTGTACTTTCAAATCTCTTTCCATCTGAAGCTATTGCAAGAGATTCTTAGATTCTTGGTATAACATGGGTGTTAGGTGGAAATGAAAAGAGCCCCATGCTAATTCTGTAGGATTGGCTTAGGAGCAAATAGCAGGCGACTGCCCTTTCCTGATGTTCTGAGTATATAGAAGTGGAATTTATTCCTGATTTTGATTTTCTGCAATAGTAACCCAGGAAGACAAGTCTGTGATCTTTTCTAGAATGACATCATATATTTGTTCAACTAAAGTAAATAAATGGAGTTGTTTTCCTACAATGGTGAAGAGGTTTTACTTGGGACACAGATGTTTCTGTAGGTAAATGTAACGAAAAAGTCGATGGCTATAATTTCACTTCTATTCATTGGCCTTCATTCTTGTGTGGTTCTGTTTAGAAACTTGAGGACGCGGTCACACCTTGGTCACTGGGACATTAGTTTTCTTTCACGATTTGTTCTTACACTTGTTGCAAAGATTATAGATACCAACTCCTTAAAGGTTTGTGAAGTATCGATTGTAGAACTCTCTATTTTAGGGATTTAAGACAAACTGAACGGTACAATTGTGTAAGGCATTTGAAGTAAATTGGGATCATCCTGTGTGCTCTAGAAGGCACAGCTACTTGCTCTTTTTAATGGTCTCATGGCTTTCCTAACCATGAGGTGCTTAGAGGCAGGCTTTGTCTATCAGGATTTGTTTCTCTTGGATAGGCCTTTGTAGACCCGCAGTCATCACATGGGAAAGCTAGTGCCCTTGGAACTACAGTCGTTCCCCCAGCCCCTCCCCCCCATGACCACAGTGTCAGTCTACCCTTCCTAGTGATTTATCACTTTGTTCAGGTGAAACGACAGGATGAGTATTGGGATGACCGTGCATTAGCTACTTTTCTCATGGTTGCACCAAATACCTGACCAGGAAGAAAACAACAACAGCAACAACAAACAAAACACCCCAACAGTTTAAGAGAGGAGGGGTTGATTCAGGGTTCTGGTTTGATATGTCAGCTAGAGTGTGCAGCCTGCGGCGGGCGGAATTGAGGCCCCCAGTCAGGAAGCAGAAAGGGAGGCATGCAGATCCTCTCCTGCCTTCCCTCCTCCCCACTTTCTGTCTGAGACCCAGATCCATCAGATAACACTTCCTACACTTGGGACTTGGCCTTCCCTCTTCAGGTGAACCCTTCTAGAAGCATTCTCACACTCATATTGGAAGTGTGTCTCCTAGGTGATTTCACATCCTGTCAAGTTGATGATGCAGAGCAACTGTCCCATGTCCTTAGTGACTTTCTTGTCAAAACCACTCTCCATATCAAGACACTGATGAGCTGAGATATGTACAGAGACCTCCCTAGAAAATAATATACCTAGAGAGTCTGTGCATTATTTGATTAGCCTAATGGATTTCCCAGTTGTACAAGGGGTCTAATAGTCCTTCTGACAAAGGAAAATCGTGACTTGTTACTTTCTGAGAATAGCTTACTACCTGTGGATTGTCACATGACTATCATGAAGAGAGAATGACAAATATTTTTAAAGGTAGAAGAGAATATTATAAAAAAAAAGCTGGGTCAGATGTGTTTGCCATGCATTTTATATTCTCTGGAAAACTGTGATTTATATTAGCATAGGTGCTTCAGTCACAGAACATCAGCTATAGTAGAGGGACTCCTCTGACTCCTCGTTCACCTTACTTCAAGTTTGTGCAGCCATGCTGTCTCTTGGTCCAGCCAGTTTTGCGGTTACCATTCCCACGTGGCTTTCCTATGTACAAAGGAGGTCCTATCTGCCATCTTGCCTCATGTTTCTTTGACCTTTAAAAGCTCAGTCAGTGCCCTTCCATTGATATAGTCAAAGAACAGACTTCATAGTGAATCAGAGTTCTCTTACTTCTAAATGCTCATATACTGAATTATAAGCCCAAGATACTCCCTAAGGCACTCATAATTGTGTCAGATCTGTATCTGAGCCAGATACATCTAGTCCCTTGAACACCGGTTTTTCTTCCCTAAGCCCTAAGGTTGTCTGTGCACACTCAGGCACCTGGCTTTTACCAGCATCCTTAAGTTCTTTATACTACAACACTCTTGTACTCAAACTCCCTCCAAGTGTCAGTTCTGCTGGTCTTTCTATTCCTGTGATAGGCAAACCAGTATTCCTTTAGAGTTGTTTCAACAGCCAAGCAAATTACTTCACGGATTTTTATTTGGAGTGGGATCTCTGTAAAGTGTATCCATCCTTTTGGTTGGGGGCAGGCCTCTGTCCAATAGGGAACAATGATGTCCTCAAACTCCTTGCATCCTTTTTCCTAGTACTTTCTTAATTACTGCAGAAGGTGATTTTAGTCCATGGGGCTCAATCTTAAACTGCTTTTTTCATTTGTTTACTTTCTTTGTAAGGCCATCTAGACCTGTGCTTTTGAAATTTTTTTATTTATTATTTTTTATGTGTATGGGTGTACTGTCTGCACATAGGTTGGCGCACCCATGTTGTGCAATGCCACAGAGGTCAGAAGAGGACGTCAGATTCCCCTGGAACTGGAGTTAAAGATGGTTCTTAGCTGCCATGTGAGTGCTGGGAATTGAACCCAGGTCCTCTGCAAGAGCAGTCGGTGCTGTTAACCACTGAGCCATCTCTCCAGCCCCTAGACTTATGCTTTTAATGGCATCTCCAGTGCTAACAACCCCAACAATTTATCTCTAGTACAGTCTTTGCTAAACTTTGTTCTTCTATTCATATTTCCACCGGATGTATTTGGGTACATCAAAATCAATACTTCCTCCCTCCATCCCTTTGTTTGGTCCTCCCTTCTATTTCTTTTCTTGAGAAGTGGTGTTGCCATAAAGCTCAAGCTGGCTTTGAACTTGTGATCCTCCTTCCTCACCTCCTAAGTATGAGCCACACCTTCAGTTTGAACTTAAAATGCACTCTATTTTTTTATTATGTGTATGTATCTGTGTCTGTGTGGCGTCTGTACATATATCAGTGTCAATGTCCTTGGAGTCTAGAAGAGACCATTAGATCTCCTAGAACTGGAGTTATAGGTGGTTGGGAGGTGCCTGACATGGGAGCTGGGAACCAAACTGTGGTCCTTTGACAGAACAGAATACACTTAGCCACAGGAATGTCTCTCTGGCCCCTCTGGCTTTGAATTTTGTCCTCAAACCACTTCAAACTATTGGATTCTGCATTTCAGTGAGTGGACTATCGTTTTGTGCCTTTAATTGTAAAACTTCCTGAAAACATCTCTAGAATTTATTACTCTTACAATTGTCATTATCACCATGAGACTATGTTCCACTCATAATTTCTGTGTATGGGCTCCTGCAAATACTGATGGGAAGTATTAATAGCACTTAGGGAAATCCTATATATTGCACATTTATTTGCTACTAGGTACCTCATCAACTAGAAAGTAAGCTCACAAGAGTAGGGGTTTGTGTTCAGTGTTGAATTGCCAGACTCTGGAATTTATGAGGCATTTTGGTAAAGCCTTGTCGAACAAGGTAGTACTCTCTGCAGTAGAAGCACTGCATTGGGATGGAAGTGCATGGATGAGGGCAGAGCTGGAGGCCGGAGGCCGTGTGGGACTGGAGTCTCTGGAAGCACCATCTTTTAGTACCATGCGAACATCCTTTTCTACTTCTGAGTGTTCTGCTGACTCTTTCCTGTTCACCATGACATCCTCTCCTCCCAAGAGCCACACGGAAAACATGTAATCAAAGTTCTTTAAATGAATTAAGTATAAATGAACAAGAGAGCATAGGCTTTGGAGCAGGTGTTGGTATTCTGATAGACATACTTCAATTTTAAATTCATGTGAACATACTTGAAAACCATAGATATCATAATTTCCTTCCATGTTCGTTCACCGTAAGGCAATGATCTGAGCCTATGACCATAGGCTAAATGGATAGAGGTCATATTTGAAGCATACCAGATACTCTGTTTGGGCTGAGCGCCCTGTACTCAGTAGGGATATGGTAAGCTTATGGTGAACAGCTTTCCTGTCTGATGCTTTGAGCTGTCTTTCATGTCAGGGCTTCCTGTACCCATTGCTTTCTCAACTGCTAGAGTGTCAAGTGAAGTTCTCGTGAGTATGTTTATATTGGCTTATAGACAGCAGTACAGATGATCACAGAACAGGAGACATTTTATCAAAATAATGAATGAAATAACTATGGGCTATGGACAGTAAAGTCAAAACAAACCTTAGACAAGCCCACAAATCTAATTATTACATATCTCATAGGTCTCTCCTGGAGATTTGGAAGCCAAACCTCTGCTCTTCACGTTTGTCCCCACTGTCAGAAGACTACCGACCCACATTCAATTGGCTGACACTTCTAAATTCCTTGTTAAAATTCCTGAGGAACCGGGTGATAAGAGTCCCGACACTGTAAATAGGGTAGGAATATTTATATTCTTTTAAATTTTTGAGTGATTATCTTAAAATTATCCATAATGACTTGGAAATTTGTATCAATGTGTATTTCCTCTGTTGAAAGTGAAATGATTGTGAAATCCAAGAACTATTAAAAATGTAATCGTGATGTTGAGGTTGTGCTCAGGGTGGAGCAGTAGGCACTTGGGTTCAGTAAATACG
The DNA here is from genome assembly GCA_009823505.1 of Rhizomys pruinosus. Lineage (NCBI taxonomy): Eukaryota > Metazoa > Chordata > Mammalia > Rodentia > Spalacidae > Rhizomys > Rhizomys pruinosus. Next base: position 1,032,828 of record VZQC01009966.1, read on the forward strand.
TGTAAATTCTCAAAATACATTTCCTCATTTTTTATTCTTCTGAATTGCTGTTTTATTTACTATAATAGGATAAGTTTTGCATCCCGAAAATTTCCCCCAAGCAAATCTGAAGATGATAATAAGTTTTAAGGGCTTAAATTCATCTGGAAAGAAAATATAAGATAAAACAGCAGGACATTATTATTTAATATGTGATGAGTACATAATATATAATGTTGTGGTGGTTGTGAGAATATTGGTGTGCTGTACTTTGCTGCTAATTCTTTTTGTAGATTTGTATGTTTGATGGGAAAACTCATCCATGCTCATAAAATTGTTTAAACATATTTTAATGTACTAAGAAGCAAGAAAATATACAGAAAAGTGACCGGGAAAAAAATAAAAGCAATCTAAGATCTAATGCAGAAATATTGAGAATATGCTAGGACATCCCTTTGACAAAATATAATTATGGTAATTACATAATTTAATGGAAATATTAACTTTGCCTATAAAATGGTATTCAGACCTGGATTATACCTGGATTATACCTAACTAAAATAGGCCAACACTGTAAACAAAAAGTCTTCTAAAAAGGAGACGAAAATAAGAGAATATTTGATATGTGAAGGGAAGAAGGGGGCATGGAAAGGCATGAGAAGTGGTTTCTGAGGGGTGAATGTATTCAAACCCATACTTTACAATCGACATGCACTAATAAATTCTGAAAAAGTCATTTATCAAAACTTAAAAAAGTTAAAAATCATTTTCTTACAATAATTAAATTAGGAGCCAAATTTGTCTCTTTAAAATGTATTTTAATATTGATTCATTTACTGTAGTAAATAAAATGAAATAAGGGAACTTCATGTGTTCTTATTCCTGAGTTAACTGGAAGGGAATAAGTTAATAAGATTTACTTTAAATTCTTATTTTAAAAGTAGCATATATTTGTGACCCTGAAGTTTTTAGTGCTGCTGTCTTATTCCAAAGACTAATGGAATCAAATCACTTCAGGGAAATCTTGACTACTATCTACGTCATTTCCGGGAAATTTCTCAACTGTATTCAACTTCATACAATATCATACAATATTGTTATTACACCCCATGAGCAGGGCAAACTGCAGCTATGAGACCCAGCCTTGGTTTCAGACCTCCAAAGATTCCCAGGATAATAACAGTTATGTGCTGGTTCCTGAATACATATCTAGAATATTTTTATTCCTTGTTTTTAAATATATCAATATTAGAAGAAGTAACTCCTCATTCATTCATGTATTTAACAACTCTTCATGGAATATGTATTCCAAGTGAATAACAACAACTTACAGAACTTATTAACTTTTTGGAAAGCAATGAAGACATTGACAAAAAAGTATATAATGAAATCAGAGTTAGTGGTAAGCTCTGGGGAAAAAGATACATCATAATAAAGATATGGAGAGACAGATAAAACCTAGTCAGATAGACTTTACCCAAACTGTTGCATTATCAGGAAGAGCAAGCAGTATGGCCCAGGGACATAAATGACCTCTTCGATTTTTTTTTGTATTTAATAAATTATCTGACTTCCATCTTTTTTATGCTTTTATTGATGTTTTGTGTATTTCAGACATCATTTTTCAGTTTAATTTAGACATATTCCCCTTTCCGTTCCCGACTCCACCCCAGATCATGCATTCCGCCATAACTGTCTCGTATCTTTCCCTCAGTCTTTTTTTTTTTTTATTTAGGAACTCACATTTTCCTCCATTAATTTTATATTACTCTAAAATATGGCTACATACTCTCCACCCATATACAGTAATTATGGAGTCTGAAAATAAGTGGCGGGTGGATTCTAGAGCCCCTTGAGAGATTTACATTATAACAACATAGTTGCTTTCAGATAAACAGAAATATAACAATAATGTTGTTCAGCTTGACCTTTCAACTGCGGATTTGGTGTTAGTATCCACAAATGAGGGAAAGCATTGGCCATTTGTTTTTCTGGGACTGTGTTACTTCACTTAGCATAATGGCTTTGAGCTCGATCCGTTTACCTGGAAAGTTCATGATGTCATTTTTCTTTACCATTGAATAGTACTCCATTGTGTAGATGTACCACATTTTTGTCATCCACTCATCTGTTGAGGAGCATTTGGGTTGGTTACAGCTCTTTACTATTGTGAAGAGAGCTGCAATAAAAATGGATATACATGTATCTTTGCAGTAGGATGAGTCTTTTGGACTCATACCAGGAGTGGTATGACTGGGTCAGGTGGTGGGGATCATTTTGAATCTTTTAAGGGTTCTCCACACTGCTTTCCATAATGGTTGTACAAGTTTACACTCCTCTCCAGCATTTGGTGTCTTTTATTTTCTTGATCTTAGCCAGTCATATCAGAGTGAGATGATATCTGAGAGTGTTTTTAATTTGCATTTCCTTAATTATTAATGATGTTGAAAACTTTTTAAGATGTTTCTCAGCCATCTTTAATTCCTCACTGGTGAAGTCTCTGTTCAGCTCTTTACTCCATCTTTTGAGGAGGTCATTTATTTTCTTAGTTCTTTGTTTTTTGAGTAGTTTATATATTCTTGATGTTAATGCTCTGTCAGATGTATCACTGGTAAAAATTTCCTCCTACTCTGTGGGTTTTCTCTTTACTTCCTTGATTATTTCTTTCACTGTACAGGACTTTTGAGTTTGATGAGATCCCATTTGAAAGTTGTTGACCTTATTCCCTGTGCAGCTGCTGTCTGATTTAGAAAGTCTTTTCCTACATCTATGTCTTGTATGTTGTTGCCAAATTTTTCTTCTATCACCTTCAGGGTTTTGGGTTTTATGTTGAGATCTTTGGTCCACTTGGAGTTTATTTTTGTACAGGGTGAGAGGTAGAGGTTTAATTTTGTTCTTTTACAAATGGTGATCCAATTTTGCCAGCACATTTGCTGAAGATGCTGTCCTTCCTCCATTGAATTTGTTTGCCCCTTTGTCAAATATGAGGTGGCTGAAATTGTATGAGCTCAAGTTTGGATCTTCAGTTTTGTTCCATTGGTCTATGAGTCTGATTTGCTGCCAGTACCAGGGTGTCTTTATGACTATGGCCCTGTAATATTGTTTGAAGTCTGGTAGAGCAATCCCTCGTGTGTTGCATTTTTCACTCAGGGTGGCGTTACCTATTTGGGGTCTTTTGTTTTTCCATATGAATTTAAGGATTTTTTTTTCCAAGTCTGTGAAGAAGCTCATAGGGATTTTGATTGGGATTGCGTTGAATCTGTATATCAATTTGGATAAAATGGACATTTTTACTATATTAATTTTCCCAATCCATGAGCATGGGAGGTCTTTCCAACTTTTGATGTCATTTTTGATCTCCTTCTTCAGGGGTTTAAAGTTTTTGTTGTAGAGATCTTTGGTTTGGTTTGTTCCCAGGTATTTTATTATTTTTGAAGCTATTGTGAGTGGGAAGGTCTCCTTGTATTCCTTCTTCAGTTGCTTGTTGTTGGTGTCAAGAAAGGCTACTGATTTTTCTAGGTTAATTTTGTATCATGCCATTTTACTAAAACTTTTTCTGTCTTTTTTTTGGGGTATTTTTGAGATAGGGTCTCCCTTTTAGAACCAGCTGTCCTGGAGCTCACTCTGTAGACCAGGCTGGCCTTGAACTCACAGAGATCTGCCTGTCTCTGCCTCCTGAGTGCTGGGAGTGCACCACCATGCTGGGCACTAAATCTCTTAATCATTTCTAGAAGTTTTCTGGTGGAGTTTTTAGCATCCCTTAGGTAAACTATCATATCATCTGCAAAAAGGGATAGGTTAAGCCAGCACCACATAGTACCAAAACCAGGCAAAGACACATGCACAAAAGAAAGCTATAGACCCATCTCATTAATGAACATAGATGCAAAAATTCTCAACAAAATACTTGCAAATTGCATAAAGACTCACATCAAAAATATCATCCATCATGATCCAGTTGGATTCATACCAGAGATGCAGGGATGGTTCAAAATATGTAAATCAATAAATATAAAACACAAATAGACTGAAGACAAAAATCACATGATCATCTCAATTGATGCAGAAAAAGCCTTTCACAAGATCCATCATCCCTTCATGTTTAAAGTCCTAGAGGGAATTGGACTGAAAGGAACATTCCTCAACATGATCAAAGCCATATATAGCAAACCCACTGCCAATGTCATCCTAAATGGAGAAAAGTTGGAACCATTTTCCTTAAAGGTGGGAGCCCGGCAAGGCTGCCCCTTATTGCCACTCCTCTTCAACATAGTGCTTGAAACACTTGCTAGGGCAATAAGACAAAAGAAGGAAATTAAAGGAGTACTAAATGAATTCCATCTTTACACATGTAACATAAATGTATTAAGGATTTTGTCTTTGTTTTGGGTGTCTAGCATTTTAATTATGATGTGGCATGGAGAGTTTCTTTTCTGATCTTGTCTGTTTGGAGTTCTGTGTGATTCTTGTATTTGTATTGGTTTGTCTTTTTTTAGTTTTGGGAAATTTTCATCTATTATTCTTTTGAAGATCTGATCAATACCATTCTCTTGGGATTCTTCTCCTTCCTCTATTCCTATGATGCGGAGGAGGTTTGATCTTTTCATAGTGTTCAACAGTTCCTGGTTGTTTCATTTTTGTGTATTTAAAAATTTTTCATAATCTTTACTTGATGTTTTTAGTTGTTCTGTATCTTCCAGGTCTGATATTCTTTGTTCTGCTTCCTCCATTCTGCTTCTGAGGCTTTTTCCATTCCTTTCCTCTTGATTGGATGAGTGTTTGATTTCCTTTTTCATTTCCTCTTCTGATTTCTTTAGTATTTCCACTTCCTTTTGGAGCTTCTCAATCCCTTCCTGTAGCTCTTTGCTTTGCTTGTTGGTTTCCTTATCTTTTTCAACATGGGATCTTTTCAGTGTTTCCACTTTCTTCTTGAGTTCTTCGTTCTCTTTTCTTAATTCTTTGATTTGCTCTTTATAATCTTGCACTTCTTTAAGTATTTTCACGATTGTGCTTCTGATATCTGTGTCCTGGGCCATCCCCAGGGGGATCCCACTGTAGGAATCTTCCACAGGGTTGGTAGAGCTTGGTGTGGGATTATCCAGCACCTTTCCCATATTGTCTCTTCTTTGTGTTCCTGACATATGGGCTTCTCCTTGCCTGTATTCCAATGTGAGTCCCAAATGCCTCTTCACTGTGTTGAAGGCTTGCTTTGCTTGCCTCCTTCAGATGTCTTTGTAATCCCAGTTGGCAGGTGGGGGGGTGCTCTTTAGCCTGCACCTTTGCTTCAGGTGGTCTTGCTCCGATCTCAAGACTCACACAACCCCACCTTTTATACCAGCTGGGAGGATAACTCTGCCCCCACAGCCACAAAAGCCAATTAGGCCAAAGACAACTAGATTAACTAGATTAAATCAAAGCTGAAGCACCCAGCTCCTACCTACCTACCTACCTACCTGCACTTCAGGTCTTGGGACATCTCCCAACATAAATGTATTAAATTAGCCACCACAGTTGAAATTATTGTTATTTAGTGACTTAACTGTTTCTTTTGCATGGACTTGATTCTAATAGAAAAGCTGCCCAAAAAACCTACCTAAGAATAATCATAGAATAGTTATTAAAACAAGGAAATTGGCACTGGATCTTTTAACCATAAATTGTTCATGGATGTTATTTTAGAAAAAGAAATTTGACAGCTTAATGAACCTATATTAATTCTGGTCTTGAAAATATTGAGTATTCATAGAAAAAATATATGGAAAAATGGAAAGATCCCAATTCAAAATTAAATAATGTACTTCAAAAATACTTTGTATTAAATATGTCTGTGTATATAGGGATCATGTACCTATGTGTGTGTGTGTTTATATGTATGTGTGTGTGCGTGCACATGCACAGGTGCATGTGGCACACTTGCCCATGTGGAGAATACACTTAGCTAATTATTAAAATACTTTCCTCTAGTGACTAACTGAGAATAAATGTCAAGAAATAAATATTTTTGGCAAGTAGACCTAGTCTAGGTCCACATGGGAGGGGACCACAGTGAGTGTCTTCCAGTCAGTGGCATCAGGAGATACTGGGCATTTGAAAGTAATAAAAAAAATGCAGCATCAAAATCAGTGAGGGCTGTAGGAGTCGAAAGGGAGTGACTTCTGCCATCTCGCTTCTCCATCTTATTTTTTTGAACCATGAACTTGATGTTTGGCTACACTGGCTGACCAACAAATCCCCTACCCAGTGTTGGGGTTATAGACATAGGCACTGCCACTTTATGTTCTCTCTCTCTCTCTCTCTCTCTCTCTCTCTCTCTCTCTCTCTGTGTGTGTGTTAGGGAGCTGAACTCAAGTCTTCATGGTTACACAGTGGTCTGTGTGTCTCTCTAGCCCTGGTATCTTTTTCTTTTCTTTTCTTTTTTTTTTTTGTATTTTTGAGACAGGGTCTCCCTGTAGCCCCAGCTGGCCTGGAGCTCATTCTGTAGACCAGGCTGGCCTTGAACTCACAGAGATCCACTTGCCTCTGCCTTCCGAGTGCTGGGATTAAAGGTGTGCACCACCTTGCCCAGCTCATGGTATCTTTTTTTTTTAATGTACTCTTCAAGCTCTTTCCAATTAGCTTAGATTGCCAATTCTGATTATTGTTTTACTTCATACATTTTATATCAATACTACTTTCCTTTCAGATGCTTAAAACTTTATATAATTTTGGTATTTTTAAGAGAATTTTCTCTCCCTAGTTGTTTGACAATTAACTAAACCTTGACCGATTCAAATCACACGTGTTTCATCAATGTCTTCATGGACACTTCTCTTTCTCTCCCTGTCCCTTGCCCTTCCTCCTTCCCATTCTTCATTTTTAACAATTTACTAGGGAGCAGCACATGAACTTCTAGACATTGGGCCAGGAGAAACAGATGAGCTAGTAAAAGTAAAGATGTACTGCAAGGCCTGATATTTTGAGGTCTTAAAAAACCTTTTAGCCAAGCGTAGTGGTGCAGCCTTTAATCCCAGCATTTTGGGGGCAGAGGCAGGCAGGTCTCTGTGTTAACAAGCAGGTTAAACTTCTTCCTGTACATTAACAAAGGGATGCATTTATCACATCCATGTCAACTTTTTTCCTCTCTTTGTTGCAGTTTGAGTCCAGTGACCACATGACCTTCAGCTGTGGGAGTCAACAGGAGAGAAATCAAGGGACACTGGCTTATCCCTCAGAGCACAGTGGAAGGGATTCACGAGGAAAAATATTAGGGACAAGGGAACCTCAAGGAATGCAGCAAAGTGACCTCTTCAAAGCTGAATACGTTTTCATTGTGGATTCCGATGGGGAAGACGAAGCTACCAGCAAGAAAGATGAAGCAGGGCCCTCAGGGGGGGCGGGGAGCATCGCTGCCCGGCCCCAGTCTCTAGCTATTTCCTCCAGTCTGACTTCTGATGTGGTGCGGCCCAAAGTACGAGGGGTTGAGCTCAAGTCCTCGTCATATCCCGAAACTTCTCATGGGACAGGCCCCCAGCAAAAGCGTGGGCAGGTAGGTTTCATCATGTCGCCCTAAGGAATAATATTGTCTGCATTATTTTGTTGTTGTTGTGGGTGTCTGCAAATATCTTCTTGTTCAAGGCACATGAAACTCTCCAAGAAAAATAGATTAAATTTCCCAAATCTCAAGATGATAAAGCATCTCAACTGATAAGTTGATGAGACAGAAAATTATACTGTGAACCAGCATCATATTTAGCTAGAGTGGATTCCGGAGAATATTATCTTTTCCTTTTGACTAATTGTCAGAGAGGGTTGCATTAGAGAGGGTGCTTGGAGGGTGAAGTTCATCAAGAAGCACATTTCAGACATGAAAATCTAAGCAGAAAGCACCTGAGTGTTTATTAGAGGCAAACACACTAACTTTTAAATAGGCAAAAGAAAAAAAAGATAAACCGGGAAATAAGATTATTTAATTATAATTTTCCCCATGTGTGTCTTAAGGAAAAATATCTGTCATGGTCTTTGAATGCACTCACATGGAACTGACCTGAATGAAGCAGAGAAGAATTAAACTTAGCAGTGAGATGGTCCTCCTACATGAGAGTCTGTAGTGTAGTGAGAGAAAATGTAAACCTGTCATGGCAAGAACAGAAGGGAGGGGTTTTGAAGGAACAGCAGGATTTTGCTGTTGACTGGCTATCTACCATATTTGAACTGTAAAGTGGTTCTGACAAGGCTGCAGAGGCTGACTTTGAAGGTGCATGCAGAGCTCTGACTTTTGGCAGCTGAGTGTGAGCTGGTGCTGAGACACCCAGTTTAGTTTCCACCAGGCCATGCTCATATAAGAATCCTAAAGTAGTCTGATGGACATTTTTAGTGATAGATAGTCTAATAATGTAGTGATAGATAGTCTAATAATGTAGCTAAAGGCATTCTCTTTTTTTAATTTTTATTTATTTCTGTATGTGTATGGATGTACTGTCTGCATGCAAGTCTGTGCACCCGTGTCGTGCAATGCCGCGGAGGTCAGAAGAGGGCGTCGGATTCCCCTGGAACTGGAGTTCTCCTGGAACTGGAGTTTCAGACAGTTCTCGGCCGCCATGTGGGTGCTGGGGATCGAACCCGGGTCCTATGTAAGAGCGGTCGGCGCTCTTAACCGCTAGGCCATCTCTCCAGCCCGCTAAAGGCATTCTCAAATGCAGTTATAGGCTCAAGCCTTTTTTCTTGCTTCAAAAAGCTGATAGACTAGCAAAGTGAAAGATACAAGATTTATATCATCAGTAGAAAGAGCTTTATGTGCTTACTTTGATAAGAACACACAGTATGATAATAAATGTAAAATAAATATTTTTATGAAGAAAATTGGGGATATTTTTACTCTTCTGCTAATACATTTATTTCTTTGAATTGTACATTTATTTTGCTTTTGTGTGGTCAAATATAGACAGGCCCCTATACAGGCTAACTTCATACTTTGGATTTTTTTCTGAATAGGTAGTTGAGAGGAACGCTATAGATCATGTTAACTAAGCTCTAAACAGAAAGGCAAAGACTGAGCTAAGTCATTGGTAATGGCTGCTGATTATGACCACCAGCAACAGAGCAGTGCAGGGTCCTGAAGCACCAGGAGCTGCCACTGTTCGGCTTTACTTCCTGTGGGTGATACGGGTCATGGTGACGTAAAGCAAGAGAGCCACTGCACACAGACGTGAATGAAAGAGAAATGACAGCAGCAGCAAGAAAGCCAGGAACCCTGAGAGGCAGCAGGGAGGGTTACAAACGGTCTGCAATTCCATGATTGGACTGCTGGAGGCTAACAAAGTTTAGTTTTTTTTCAATCAAAAACTGCAGTCAAGTGGATTTTTGGACCTCCTGATAAACAATGACTCCGTGCATAAAGTGGTCTGTGAGTCAGCGTTATTGGCTAGTCAGAAATAAGCTATCTCTAAAGAGGTCTTCAGCTTGTCACCAGGCTTTTCCTTCCCCAACCAGCCTAGATTCTTCCACTGCCCACACCTAGCACTCCGTCAGTCCTTCTAAGCCATCAGCACCAAACAACCTGCCCACCTGGCCACTGCTCATCTCCCACCTCCTGCTTTGAACCCACATCCCTGTGCCTTGACGCTTAGCTCTAGCTGGGCCACTTCATGGAGATTAGTTTGCTAGGACTCCTAAAGTCTTTGTGGATTTCTTTGATGGACATTTAAGAAAAATCTGCACTGTTATTCTTTTTCATCTTGTAATAAGTGATTTTGTCTTTATTAGACTAAAAACAACGTGAAATAAAGCCTTGTTTCTTTGGTACTGTGCTTTGTATATAAGTGGGCTTGGATAAGTTATAGGGAAAGAACAAGTAAGTTCACATTCTGTTTGTCCCTGAAGTCCTTGCCCACAGAATCCGTTATACTTCCCTCAGGGAGGGTAAGTCCTCCCTCAGTATAATTCTGAGGGAGCTTTTTAAACACACAATATGTAATGATCATTGTCAGAACACATCATTATTGTTTAGGCACATGCCTTATTTCTCTTTACAGTTTGTAAAGTTCTTAAAGATAGAGTTCATGTTAATTTCTTTCTTTTTTTTTTTTTTGAGATAGGGTCTCCCTGTAGCCCCAGCTGTCCTGGAACTCACTATGTAGACCAGATTAGCCTTGAACTCATAGAGATCCACCTGCCTCTGCCTCCCAAGTGCTAGGATTGAGTAGGAAAGTCTCCTAATTTTTCTCCAATTGCTTTTATTGGCATAAAGAAAGGCTACCAATTAGTCTAGGTTAATTTTGTATTCCACCACTTTACTGAAACTGCTAATGGTTTCTAGGAATTTTCTCATGGTGTTTTTGGTGTCCCTTAGATAACCTATCATGTCATATGCAAAAAGGGATAGCTTGACCTCCTCTTTTCCAATTAGTACTCCTCTAATTTCCTTTTCTTGTCTTACTGTTCTTGTGAGCATTTCAAGTACTATATTGAAAAGGAGTGGGGATGGGGGCAGCCTTGCTGGTTCCCTGAATTTAAGGGGAACACTTCTAGTTTTTTCCCATTTAGGATAATGTTGGATGTGGGTTTGTTGTCTATGGCTTTAATTATGTCGAGGAATGTTCCCTCCAGTCCAGTTCCCTCCAGGAATTTAAACATGAAAGCATGTTGAATTTTGTTGAAGGCCTTTTCTGAATCTATTGAGGTGGCCATGTGGTTTTTGTCTTTCAGTCTGTTTACATTCTTTATGACATTTATTGATTTATGTATGTTGAACCATTCATGCATCTCTGGTATGAATCCAACTTGGTCATGGTGGATGATCTTTTTGATGTGTGCCTGTATGCCATTTGCAAGTATCTTGTTAATAACTTTTGCATCTATGTTCATTAGTGGGTATATAGTTTTCTTTTTTGGTTGCATCTTTGCCTGGTTTTGGTTCTAGCATGATGTTGGCTTCATAGAAGGAATTTGGGAGATTTCTGTCTGTTTCTATCCTCTTGAATAATTTGAGTAGTAGTGGCTGTAGGTCTTCTTTAAATGTCTCATAGAATTCTGCCATGAATCCCTCTGGGCCTGGGCTTTTTTTTTTTTTTTTTTTAGTTGGAAGTTTTTTTCAGCACAATTTCAAGTTCATCCTTTATTATGGGTCTATTTAAGCTGTTGACCTCTTCCTGGTTAAGTTTTGGTGAATTCCATGATTTCAGATATTCATCCATTTCTCTTAAGTTTTCAAATTTAGTAGAATATAGGATGTTGAAGTATTCCTGTATGATTGTGATGTTTTCCTTTTCATCTCTAATTTTGTTGATTTGGAGTTGTTATTTCCTTCTTTTAGTCAACTGGGCTAAAGGTCAGTCTATCTTGTTTATCCTTTAAAAGAACTAGCTCTTCGATTCATTGATTTGTTTTTGTATCGTTTTCTATGTTTCTATTTCACTGATCTCTGCTCTTACTTGTGTTACTTCTTCCTGTCTGTTGGGTTTAGATTTCATTTGTTGTTGTCTTTCAAGTGTTTTTAGTTTCACTGTTAGATTGGTTATTTGTGCTCTTTCTTAATCTAAGCACTTAGGGCTATGAATTTCCTTCTTAAGCCTGCTTTTAAATTGTCCCATAGGTTTTACTGTGTTGTATCATCCCTTTCATTTAGTGCCAGGAATGCTTTTATTTCTTTTTTAATTTTTCCTTTGACCAATTCATTATTCAGTAGTGTGTTCTTTAGTTTCCATGTGTTCTTGTAGCTAGTAGGGCTCTTTCTGCTGTTGATATTAAGCTTTATTGCACTGTGGTCTGATAGGATGCATGAAATTATTTCAATTTTTTTGTATTTGCTGAGGCTTGCTCTCTGTCCCACTATATGGTTGATTTTGGAGAACGTTCCATGGAGTGCTGAGTGGAAAGTATATTCTTTGTTGTTTGGGTAGAACAATTGGTAGATGTCTGTTAGTTCCATTTGGTGTATCACATTATTCAGTTCAGATATCTCTCTCTTCTTTGTCCAGTTGACCTATCCAATGGACTCAGTGGGGTATTGGAGTCTACCACTATTCATGTGCTGGGCTTAATCTGTGCTTTGAAGTCCTGCAGGATTGGGTTTATGAAGTTTGGTGCATATATATTTATGACTGTGACATCTTCAGGGTTAACTGATCCTTTGATAAGGATGTGTGACCCTCTTCCTCTCTTCTGATTAGTTTTACTTTCAAGTCTATTTTGACTAATATTAAAATAGCAACTCCTTCCTGCTTTTTTTACCATGTACTTGACATTTTTTTTTCATCCTTTAACTTTACCTTGGTGTCTGTCCTTGAAGTTGAGATGCATTTCTTGTAGACAACAAAAAGATTTATTAAGTTTCTTAATCCATTCTCCCAGTCTGTGTCTTTTGATTGAGGAGTTCAGATGATTAATATTTAAGATTAATATTGAGAGATGTGTCTTGCTTCTCTTAAGTTTATATTGTTTGCATTTTTGGTCTATGTTTGTATGTATGGGGTTATACCTTCATTAATTACTCTCTCTTGTCACTTGGAGATAGCTGCACATTTTCTCTGTCCTCTGAATTGCTTCGAGTATTTTCTGGGTGGTTTGCTTTCTAGATATATACTCTTTCATCTTGTTCATGTCATGGAAGATTTTCCTTTTTCCTTTGATTATAATTGACATTTTTGCTGGGCAGAGTAACTTGGGTTGGCATCTGTAGTCATTTAGTATTGGGAAAACTTTCATCCAAGCTCTTCTGGCTTTCATCGTTTGGATTGAAAAGTCAGCTGTGATTCCGATGCTTTTTCCTTTAATTGTAACTTGTTGTTTTTCTCTTATGTCTTTCAGTATTCTGTCTTTGTTTTGAGCATATAACATTTTGATTATGATATAGTGTGGAGAATTTCTTTTTTGATCTTGTCTATTTGGTGTTCTATGTGCATCTTGCATTTGTATGGGTATGTCTCTTTTCAATTTGGGGAAATTTTCTTCTATAATTCTATTGAAGTTCTGGTCCATACTGTTATCCTGGGATTCTTCTCTTGCCTCTATACCTCTGATGTGAAGGTTTGGTCTCTTCATGGGGCCCCACATTTCCTGATTATCCCACTCTTGTGTGTGTGTGTGTTTTTTTTTTTTAATTCATAGTCTTTGCTTGAGCTCTTCAGTTCTTCCATGCTATCTTCTAGTCTTGATATTCTTGATATTTTCTGCTTCATCCATTCTGTTACTGAAGCTTTCTCCCATACTTTCCTGTTGACTGGATGAGTGTTCAGTTTCCTTTTTCATTTCATCCTGAAATTCCTTTAGTATTTCCACTTCCTTCTTGAGTTTGCCATTCTCTCCTTCAAGTTCTTTGATTTTCAGTTTTCTTTTTCATTTCAGTCTGAGACTTTTTCAACATTTCCATTTCCTTCTGAATTTAATTGTTCTCTCCATTTAGTTCCTTGATTTCTTTGAGTATGCCTATGATTGTTCTTTTAAAATCTATGTCTCGGTTTACCTCCAGGGAGATCTCACTGTTGGAGTCTTCTATAGGACTGATAAATTTTGGTGGGGATTTATTATTTGCTTTTCCCATGTTGTTGATTTTTCATTGTGCTTTTGGCATGTGGAACTGATTCGTTATTTGTTTTTAATTTTTTTGTTTTTATTTATTTATTTTATTTTATTTTTTTAACTTATTCTTGTATGTGTATGAATGTACTGTCTGCATGTAGGTCTGTACACCCGTGTCATGCAATTCCTCAGAGGTCAGAAGACAGCTTTGGATTTCCCTGGAACTGGAGCCAAAGATGGTTCTCAGCCGCCATGTGGGTGCTGGGGATCGAACCTGGGTCCTCTGCAAGAGCAGTCAGTGCTCTTAACAGCCAGGCCATCTCTCCAGCCCCCGATTCGTTATTTGTAATCTTATGTTAAATTCAAGTGTTTCCTCATTGCATTGCAGGTCTGTTCCTCTTGGTTGGCTGTGGAGTGGCTAGTTTGATGTCTTTTCTGTTACCCTGGAGTCACTATGGCAGCCAGATGCTGGCACCACCACGGGGAGAGGGGGTGTGATTTGTCTCATGTGCCAGCAACCTGAAGATCCAGGTCCCCAGCAAGGTGGGCTGGCTCTTACCCAACCTGCAGCCTCAGTGTCTCTGGACATTCCCAGTGAGGTGGGCCGGCTCTTACTCCACCTGCAGCCTCAGTGTCTCTGGACATTCCCAGTGAGGTGGGCCCACTCTTACCTAACCTGCAACAGAAGCTGGAGGGTGGCTGGCTGCAGCCTCAGTGTCCCTGACAATCTAGGTCCCCAGTGAGGTGGGCTGGCTCTTGGTCCTGTTTATTTTGTGTTCTTTGTACTTCTTGTTTTTCTATGGATATGTCTTTTCTTAATTGGGGGGTAACTTTCTTCTATAATCCTGTTGAAGATCTCATCAATACCATTATACTGAGATTCTTCTCCTTCCTCTATACCTGTGATGCATAGGTTTGGCCTTTTCATGGTGTCCCACATTTCCCGATTATTCTGTTCCTGTTGTTTGAAATTTTTTCAGAATCTTTGCTTGAGTGGTCTAACTCTTTCACTTTATCTTCTAGTCTTGATATTCTATTTTCTACTTCATTCATTCTGTTACTGAAACTTTCTCTAATTCTTTCCAGATGGCTTATTTAATGTTCTACTTCCTTTTTCATTTCAGCCTGAGTTTTCTTCATTACTTCTCTTTTGTGAACTCAGTATGAAGAGTATGAAGTTTATCATTATCTTCTTTTAGTTCTTTGATTTGTTTGTTTGAATGTTCTTTAAATTCCTTCAATATTTTGATCATGTCTATGATAGTTTTTTTAAAAAATTCTTTGTCCTGGGTTACTTTTAGGGGGTCCTCATGGTAGTCCTCTTCCATAGGATTGGTAGTATTTAGTGGAGATATATTATTTGGATTTTTCATGTTATTGTTTTTGGTTGTGATTTTGGCATGTGGATTTCTTTTGTTGTTTGTGATTCTGGTATGAAGCTCAAGTGTTTCTCTGATGAAATCCAGACTGACTTCTTGTATTCTTTAGGTGCCTTCATTGTATGAAAGGCTGGTTGGTTTAAGCTTCAGGTTCTCACTTCTGATTTTGTACTGGAGGGACCAGCTAATTCTCATCTAGCTAGACAGGAACTCCTCCAGAGGACCAAGACAGGTATGAGTCAGGCAGGTTTGAGCCCACAGGGCCCCGCACCATGTGAAGCTGAGAGAGGGGCCCAGGTGTTCTGGGCTAGGGAGTAGGGAGTCTGGAATGCCCCTATTGCAGCACTGAGTAGAGTCAGCCTCATGCACTCACAGGAAGAGTGGAAGCCACAGAACTGCTGCACCATGTGCATTCCACCTACTGGCTCTTCAGGGCCGGTGCAAACCTATGTCAACTTTTATGTCTCCAACCCTATGAGATCTTTCAATATTTTCTTGACAATTTTTTTTGTCTTTTCAAGACAGGGTCTCCCTGTAGCCCCAGCTGGCCTGGAACTTGCTCTATAGACCAGGCTGGCCTTGAACTCACAAAGATCTGCCTGCCTCTGCCTCCCAAGTGCTAGGATTAAAGGCGTGTGCCACCACACCTGGCTGACAAAGAATTTTTTTCTCACTTTTGGTCCCTGAAACCTAATACAATGCTTGAAATACTGTGAGTACTTAGAAAATGTCTCAGGAATGATCATGCAAATCCTCTTTTTAAAATGACCTGGGATGTAATGGGGTAAAGGCATTATCCTATTAAGTCCCTTTATGAGTATTCACAGCTGAGAGAGAGCTATGGTAGGGTATAGGAGACAGCCTGTGAACTCTGGGTCATAGTGGTGCTGCTGGTGTTTTGGTTCCTAAGACAAATGATCGTTAGCTTTTAGCCTCAGCAATTTAGATGTTGAAGATTGTGAAAGAAGTAACGTTCTTTGCTAAATGCTGGAAGGAAAGTACTAGTTTGGAGTCTAACAAGTCGTTCCTGAAATGTGGCCTGTCTATAAGGCTTGGAAGAACCAGGCACACATAATCATAAACTGGAAGACGGCTGGATGCAGAGGGCTGAAAACACGGAAGGATCCTGACCTTGCTCAAGGAAATCACAGGTGACCCAAGCAGTAGCAAGTCCAGGTGGGCTCTCTGGGTCATTCATTGCTGTGAACAGTTAGAGGTAGGGTATAAAAACTTAGAGGTGCTCGTTATTTTAGTTGATAGAAAAACCCGTGACTGAGTAGATTTTTTCTCTCTAGCCTTCTTCCCTCTCCAGCCGTCCTACTGAGGGTGTATTTCTCTCTAGCCGTCTTTCCCTCTCTGGCCCATCCTTCTTAGGGTGTATTTCTCTCTAGCCGTCTTCCCTCTCTGGCCCATCCTTCTGAGGGTGTATTTCTCTCTAGCCGTCTTCCCTCTCCCACCCGTCCTTCTTAGCGTGTATTTCTCTCTAGCCATCTTCCCTCTCTGGCCCGTCCTTCTTAGGGTGTATTTCTCTCTAGCCATCTTTCCCTCTCTGGCCCATCCTTCTGAGGGTGTATTTCTCTCTAGCCATCTTTCCCTCTCTGGCCCGTCCTTCTTAGGGTGTATTTCTCTCTAGCCATCTTCCCTCTCCGGCCCGTCCTTCTTAGGGTGTATTTCTCTCTAGCCGTCTTCCCTCTCTGGCCCGTCCTTCTTAGGGTGTATTTCTCTCTAGCCGTCTTCCCTCTCTGGCCCATCCTTCTTAGGGTGTATTTCTCTCTAGCCGTCTTCCCTCTCTGGCCCGTCCTTCTTAGGGTGTATTTCTCTCTAGCCGTCTTCCCTCTCTGGCCCGTCCTTCTTAGGGTGTATTTCTCTCTAGCCGTCTTCCCTCTCTGGCCCATCCTTCTTAGGGTGTATTTCTCTCTAGCCGTCTTCCCTCTCTGGCCCGTCCTTCTTAGGGTGTATTTCTCTCTAGCCGTCTTCCCTCTCTGGCCCGTCCTTCTTAGGGTGTATTTCTCTCTAGCCGTCTTCCCTCTCTGGCCCATCCTTCTTAGGGTGTATTTCTCTCTAGCCGTCTTCCCTCTCTGGCCCGTCCTTCTTAGGGTGTATTTCTCTCTAGCCGTCTTCCCTCTCTGGCCCGTCCTTCTTAGGGTGTATTTCTCTCTAGCCGTCTTCCCTCTCTGGCCCATCCTTCTTAGGGTGTATTTCTCTCTAGCCGTCTTCCCTCTCTGGCCCGTCCTTCTTAGGGTGTATTTCTCTCTAGCCGTCTTCCCTCTCTGGCCCATCCTTCTTAGGGTGTATTTCTCTCTAGCCGTCTTCCCTCTCTGGCCCGTCCTTCTTAGGGTGTATTTCTCTCTAGCCATCTTTCCCTCTCTGGCCCGTCCTTCTGAGGGTGTATTTCTCTCTAGCCGTCTTTCCCTCTCTGGCCCGTCCTTCTTAGGGTGTATTTCTCTCTAGCCGTCTTTCCCTCTCTGGCCCGTCCTTCTGAGGGTGTATTTCTCTCTAGCCGTCTTTCCCTCTCTGGCCCGTCCTTCTTAGGGTGTATTTCTCTCTAGCCGTCTTTCCCTCTCCGGCCCGTCCTTCTGAGGGTGTATTTCTCTCTAGCCGTCTTTCCCTCTCTGGCCCGTCCTTCTGAGGGTGTATTTCTCTCTAGCCGTCTTTCCCTCTCTGGCCCGTCCTTCTGAGGGTGTATTTCTCTCTAGCCGTCTTTCCCTCTCTGGCCCGTCCTTCTGAGGGTGTATTTCTCTCTAGCCGTCTTTCCCTCTCTGGCCCGTCCTTCTGAGGGTGTATTTCTCTCTAGCCGTCTTTCCCTCTCTGGCCCGTCCTTCTGAGGGTGTATTTCTCTCTAGCCGTCTTTCCCTCTCTGGCCCGTCCTTCTGAGGGTGTATTTCTCTCTAGCCGTCTTTCCCTCTCTGGCCCGTCCTTCTGAGGGTGTATTTCTCTCTAGCCGTCTTTCCCTCTCTGGCCCGTCCTTCTGAGGGTGTATTTCTCTCTAGCCGTCTTTCCCTCTCTGGCCCGTCCTTCTGAGGGTGTATTTCTCTCTAGCCATCTTTCCCTCTCTGGCCCGTCCTTCTGAGGGTGTATTTCTCTCTAGCCATCTTCCCTCTCTGGCCAGTCCTTCTTAGGGTATATTTCTCTCTAGCTGTCTTTCCCTCTCTGGCCCATCCTTCTGAGGGTGTATTTCTCTCTAGCCGTCTTTCCCTCTCTGGCCCGTCCTTCTGAGGGTGTATTTCTCTCCAGCCATCTTCCCTCTCTGGCCAGTCCTTCTTAGGGTGTATTTCTCTCTAGCCATCTTTCCCTCTACAGCCGTCCTTCTTAGGTGCATTTATTTCCCCCCTCGGCATTCTCTGTCTCATTCTACTCAGGAGAATTTCTTCTGATTCAGTAGAAAACCTCAGGCTCTGCCTGACACTGCCAGTATCCCTGGGACCCATGAATATTTAGGACCTTATTTCCTAAATGTCCATTTTGTTCCAGTAGCCAAGGGCAAAGGAAATACTTATATGACAAAACATGTGGCTTTAGAATTTTCAGCAGGACGATGTAGGCTTTTGAGAGGATGGTCTCCTGACTGCTGATATCAGAACACGATTTTTGTCTATGTCCGGGGAGGCAAGGACTCAGCCAGACATTGTCCACTGCACAGGGCATGGAGTGGAGATCCAACGCAGCCATCCTACTGTCTAGCAGCTTGGTGCCAATGCTTCTTTAGAAGCAGCTTTGGGTAGATTATGTCCAGGAATCTAATGGCAGTTTGTGGGATTAAAAAATGAGGATTTCCTAGAGGATTGACAAGAGTTCAAGATTGCTAGGGTGTTGCAATAAAAAAATGCTAAGCTTGAGGAAAATACTGTTACCAACGAGAAGTTAGGGAGATTACACTGAGTAGCAGGAGAAGGGCTCTGTCATGAAGGGGAGAGTTTAGTCCACAGTTGCATCGATGAAGCATTGAGCTGCAGTGTTCATTAATTAGATTTTAAAAATTCAACCTTGAGCTGAGTTACATGGAATAAAATTAGAGGAAGGAATGCCAGAGAGGATTCTTTGATTTGTTCAGGTAAGAACAGCTGAGGGCTGCCATGCAGCGCCGTGCTCCTTTCCTAGCAAGGAGAGGACTGTGATAAACACCATGGCTAAGGGAAAGTCCAGGGAGGAAGGGACATGTTTTAGCTTACAGACTGCAACCCATCATGAAGAGAAGAAATCAAGACAGGAAGCTGGAGGCAGGACCTGAAGCAAAGCCCGTGGAAGAGCACTGATTACCAGGTTGCTTTTCCAGTTGCTCAGCGAGGTTTCTTTCTTTTTTTTTTTTTTATTTAATTTTTTAAAAATTTTTGAGACACAGTCTCCCTTTAGTCCCACCTGCCCTGGAGCTTGCTTTGTAGACCAAGCTGGCCTTGAACTCACAGAGATCTGCCTGCCTCAGCTTCCCAAGTGCTGGGATTAAAGGTGTGTGCCACCATGCCTGGCCTAAGATGGTTCTTAGCCACCATGTGGGTTCTGGGAATCGAATCTGGGTCCTCGTCAAGAGCAGTCAGTGCTCTTAACCTCTGAGCCATTTCTCCAGCCCCTCAGCTAGTTTCTTACACACCCCAGGCCCACCTCTCCAGGGAAGGTACTACACAGTGGGAGGGGCTCTCCTACATCAATTAACAAATAAGAAAATTCCTCACAAACGTGGCCACTGGCAACTATGACAGAAAATTCTTCAGTGGAGGTTCCCTCTTTCCAAGTGACTCTAGTTTGAATCAAGTTGACAAAAACTAACCAGCACAATGACCAATCAATGGGAAGGAATTCATCTGATCACAGTGTAGTAATAATTGGTGTGTTCAAATAGGGAGTTTTCTCCAAGGGCTATATTGATTAAGAGAGAAGAACACAAATGTACAAGACTAACAACTGAATCTTTCATACCTCAGACAACAGATCATCACTTTGGCCATTATTCAGATATGATGGAATCTCTTTGACACATTTAAAAAACTGTACAGAGGAACAGTTAATTTTAGTAAATTTTATTTTATTAAAATAAATTATAAGGCAGCTCTATAATTGCTTGGTGAAATGACTTATGGTCTTGATGATACAGGATGTCAAGGTGGAATGATGGCCAAAATCCTCCACCTCATGAGAGTGCCACACTGCAAACATCTCCTTCCAGGACTTCTGCAACTGCATCCTAGAGTTCAGGAGAACATGTTGAGAATAGAGTTTTGAGACTGATGCTGGAGGGAGCATATATAAAGAATGAGGCATTGGTAGCAAGCCTAGAGAAAGCACAAGTGATTACTGATGGGAAAGGTGAAGAAAAATGATTAGTACACTTCAGTAAAGATGTTCAGCATCCTCGGGGTGGGCGGGGTTTATGGGGGAGAGGGAGAGGAAGGGCTTATTCCCTTACAGAGAACTCGACATGCCTTTCTTTCCCTCTTTCTCTCTGAAATTATTCATTTGTGTTTTTTGTCTTTTGTTGTTTTAGAAAAAAATTAAAAAGGATACAGATTGAAGGATGTTAAATTTTCTTAAAAAATGAGCCCCCTTGTTCTGGAAATTATATAAGATTATGGTGCCTCTCATGTCAGTGCAAGAATAACACTATGATGCATCTTCAAATTATAAGTGAATATACTGCAAATATTAATATATCAACTAGAAATATAAGTAAAAGGAATATAGATGAAAACAAACTAATACATATTTAGACTTTCTCAGTTTTAGAATTTCCTCAATAAGCAGCTCTTAAAATGCAAGATAAAATTATGAGTTACTATTAGCAGAATATCCGTCAATGTAGTAGAAGCTTTAGGAATTAAAAGGCTTCCTGTTGCTGGCTGTGGTAGTGCACACCTTTAATCCCAGCACTCGGGAGACAGAGGCAGGTGGATCTCTGTGAGTTCAAGGCCAGCCTGGTCTACAGAGTAAGCTCCAGGCCAGCTGGGACTAAAGGGAGAGCCTGTCTCAATACCCCCCTCCCACCAATAAAGCCCTCCTGTTAAGGAAGCAGTAGGGAGGCCTTTTTCTTTGAATGACACCTGGAAATTAGGAACTCACAGTAATTCAATAAATAATCACGATAAATTAATGAGTTTGTTGTATATATTCAAAGATTGTGGGATTTTTTTTTTGTGGCAGTTGCCAATTTACAAACATATCTCTACCAAACAGGTTTCTAGGTATGCGCAAAGACATGGTGTCAACCTTGAGATGGCCCTGTTCTTCTTGTGAGAAGAGATTGGTCATGGAAACCACTAGGGAATATGTTTTATGGTTAACACACATGCATACATAAGCAGACACATATGCACATAGATATACACATACAATATACAAAACACATACATACACAATATACAAATATATTCACATACCTACATGCATACTTGCACCTACATGTATACATATACACACAGGCACACATACACACATGCATATACATGCACACATGTACCCCCATATACACACATATACACAGATAGGAACACATACACATAAGTACAGATATACACATACACATAGTCACACATATGCACATACACACTTAGACATGCATACATATAGGCATACATACAAAAATGCACACACAGACACATAGTCACATAGACATGTATACACATATATACACACACACATATAAGTCCTTCACGTGCAGTAACTCTGAGTGAATGACTTCTTAACATTAAGTGCTAATTTCACTAGATTATTACTTATCTTCATACAAAACGCTTTCATTCTTTTAGTCATTCTTTTAGTAACAGAAGCATTATGTTGCGCAGTTAGTGATGTTTGGATTTAAATATACTCCCCAACTGTATGAATCAGCTCAATAAACAGTAGCTAAGCAGTGTTGTTGCTAAGTAAAACTGCATGGGGATTATTATTTTTTTCACTTTGAATTCGACTTGATTTTCAGTTATCACTGATTATCTGAAAATCTGGATGACACAAATATATTCAAATATGATCTTCATAGGTAGAGAAGGAATATTTTGCTTATGTTTGCTCATGAACTAAGAAGTTTAGGATGATGTTTTTGAATTTGTCAATTTTAAATGGTTTTATAGCTCAAAACTACATGACATGTAGATCTTTTCATCTGATCTGTTATAAACCTTATTAACATTATTTAAACAAAACTTTGAAAATGATTTTTTACTCTTCAAATCTACATTTTGTTAATTTAATTGATGTTTATATATATTTTCCTGTCTGTTATGTTCTCAGTTGAGTATATGCATATAAATGAAAATATTAATTAATCTCAAGATACATACACACATATATGTGTCTTGAGATTAATTAATATTTTCATTGATCTTCCTAAATTTACGATGAATGCATATTTACATATTAATGTGATACAATAAACTCCATAATTAAAAAAATCTCTGTTTAAAAATTTTAGCATTTCAGTCTTAAATTACACATTGCTTTAAATGCTGTGAGAAAACATTTAACTGCTCTTTCACAAGCTTTCTCCACCACATATAAAATTACAGTTTGGTGTGGGATTGGAGGTTGCCTAGTTTTCAGTGGATCATAAGTTCTCTGGCTTCTTTCAATATGAAAGGGAGCCTGTGTTTCCTGCAGAGCCCACATGCTTGGCGGAATGTTCATTAGCTGTGACTGCTACTGACTCATTGTGGCAGGTGATTAGGAAAAATACACTAAACTCCATCTCTATTTGGAATTCCTCTTCACTCTCTCAATTTTTCATTCTGTTCACAACATTTAGGAGTATGTAGTTCAAGTTTTAGAACTGTAAGGAATTGAAATATATTAATTTTCAGGATTCTAGTCATTATCAGTACATTATGGTTTATATCATTGCAATGGGAGAATATCTTCTTCATTTTTCCAAATCGAAATTTGAAATTTAAAATGATGCTGACTTAAATCTTTTCAAATTACACAATTCCTAACTAGGACAATTATTTTAAATATTGTCAATGAATTACTTTCAAACTGGAAGTATGAAAACAAATTTTACATTAATTTTTATTCCAAGGATCAAATGAGGTATAATACTTGACAGTTTATGTCTTCACATTGAAAGCAATTTCTCGTTAACATGCATAATGTCCTTCGTTTTTAGTGGAAGTTTAAAATGTCTCATCTCGTGTAAACTAATAGCCTGCACAAGCCCACAGCGAAGAGTTTTGTATAGTTGCAGAAGCCGTGTCCTGTTTCAATCTTTTTTTCTCTCCTCTAGCTAACTTCTCCCACTACCTCTGAGCAGCTTGCCTGTAAACCGCCTGCTTTCTCCTCTGTCTCCACAACTAATCAGAAAACGCCACCCGTCCCAGCTAACCTCAGCCGAGTCTCTGTGCTACAGGAGTTTCGCTCCGAGAGGCTGGATGTCGGCGGGGCCTTGGTAGAAGAAACAGCGACATACTTTGAAACTGCTGCTCATGATTCTCCTTTTTCTGCATCGAAAGGCGCTTCGACATTGCCATTTCCCTCTTCCACTCAACTGCCAGGGTCTAGTTTCTGTGGTTCAAATGCAGCTGATCCAGCTGGTGGGCCGCCTTCTGAATCCGGGAAGAAGACGAAGACAACGAGGACGGCTACTCCACACATCCTTAGTCACAGGGAAAATTCGAGAACCAGTCCTTCACCTGCCTCTGCAGCTTCTCTGAAATCCCTTCCAGCCTCCTACATACCAGTCCGCATCGTCATGCACGCACTGTCTCCAAGTCCCCAACCACTTACCTCCTCTCTCCAAGGCTCCCAGTCTACGGTCTGTAGCCAAATGTCATCCACAGGGAGTCTTTCAAAGTCTGGGGTGAGGTCACCAGTGCCCTCTCGTCTCTCCCTCCTCACTGCTGTGCTCAGATCAAACCCTTCTCACCAAAGACCCCTGTCCCCTGCATCCTGCCCCACGTTTTCTCTCAACTCCCTGGCCTCTTCAACTCTCACGCTTGATCAAAAAGGAAAGCAAACCCCACCCCAAAAGTCACTCTCAAGTTGCTCCTTGAGAGCAGCGTCTCCAGCGCAAGAACCCCAGACTTCTGAGGAGGCCCGGCCATCCTGCCACCCGCCCTTCTTTCCTGGGCCTGCTCCTCTTACTCAGGGGCACGCCCTTTCCCCTCCAGCACCGGCGAGGGGCAGTTCTGCCTCGTTGAATGTACAGAAGGCAGCGCCGGACACGCTGAAGGGCAGCAGGAACCCCCTGCTACAAACCAGTTTTGCGGCTGTTCGTCCTCTTGCACCAAGTTCTTCCTCTCTTTGTTCTTCCAAGGACAGACCGGACAGTGACCTCAGGGGTCTTGAAAAGCCCAGGAATATTCCCCCCCACACTTTAGCCTCCCCTGTATCACCTCCTACATCTCCTGTTAATGAGAGTACTGCAGCTTCCTCCCGGGAGAAAAGTTTCCATCCTTCCCCAGCCCTCTCCAGCCTGATAGACAGATCTAAAAGAGCATGCGCCCAACAACACTCAGGGCAGAGGCTGGACCAGCCAGCTCCTCTGGCGGTCTCCAATGCTAGCTCTGCTTCTCTTCCCAGCTTGGGGGTCTCCACTCTCCCTCTGGGTAATGTGCCCACCCAGGCCTTCCAGCCTAGGCCTTCAGCCCTGCAACCAAACCGTGGCAGCGGCACATTTCCATCGAGAACCGGCAAGTCTGAAAGCAGGATATCCAACCACAGCCCACTTGTTTCAGACCCATCTTTTCCCGTCTCTCTAACAAGAATCAAGGAGCCCATTACACCAACAGGCCCCGAAAATAAGAAACCCAAGGTATATTTTTTTGCATGTTGCATGCTTATTTTGAAGGGAAAATTCAGTATGACTCCCTGAGCATTTTATTGAGCCAGGGTGTTGGTCCTAATTATGGAATTAAAAACAGCTAGCTGAGATTTTGCAACATGATGCATGTCTTATTACTTAATAAGAAGGACTCTAATATCCATCAAAATATCTTGTATTAACAGTATCGATAGTAAATAGGATTAGTATTTAAAGTATAATAATATCACAGATCTGCGCTTATGATATGGCAAACAGCTTGAAAAATCTCTTTTCTTGGCCATGGCCAGTTATAACGAGTAATTGTTTTCTCTCCTATAAGGTTAATTTTTTTATTCTTCCTGAAGCTCCAACTGAATCAATTTGGATTTTGCTCTATGCATGTAGGGCAAAAGGGAATAGGCATTTTCTTTATATGGAAAATTGTTTAATTTACTCCAAACACTAAATATTTAGCAATTACTAACCACAGAAAAATGAACGGGCTGAGTAAACAGAAATAGAATTAAGAGAAAAAAAATGCAGGCATTAAATGCTCTGAAGCATCTGTTGGCTGTGCAAACAGCATTCATTCAACCTGAGAGGGGAAAGCCTTGAGGAGTGACGCTGCAGTTCAGGTCTGGGGGCGCCAGACAGTTGCACTCTATGGCATGCCGGCTTCCTATCTATTCTCAAAGAACTCAGGAAGGGATCCTGTACACACAGAGACTAGGAACTGTTAAGCGAATAAAAGAAAATTACAAAATGCCAGTATTAGCAGTAGTTCAACTTGTGGCAATGATGGAGTGCCAAGGCTTTGGAATACCACAGGGAGTGCCTTAAATTCTGTTGTTACCAGAAGACAAACATGAGGCTACAGAAATAATGCAACCCATAGGATCAAGGTACTGATATTGCAGCATACTTCAAATTAAAGAGCACGTCTCAGGCACTTACTGTGTGCCCAGCACTGTGCTAGCTTTCTTAGGAGAGTCAATGAGGTTTTAAAGAGAATTAAAATGTAATTATCTAACTTTAAAAATCCCTCTAGTCATCAGTAAAAAAATATTACACATACGCAATTTTAAGAAGCTTCAACAAGCTATCTACAGCCCAGCTAGATTGTAAGTACAGCAGTCTTTCTAAAACCTAGGAATAATTAAATCTCACATAAAAATGGCAGTATTTTCATATAGCTTATGCATTGTCTCATATACTTTAAATCATCTCTAAATTGTTTATAGATAGATAAATAAAGTATAAATAGAGGCTAAATAACTGTTATACTGTATTATTTAGGGAATGATGGAAAAAGGAAAGTCTGCACAGTATTTTTGAAATATTTTAAATCCATGTTCAGTTGAGTCTACAGATATAGAAGCTACGGTTGCAAAAACCGGCTGGATGAGAATTGTATAGCTCATACCACAAATAAGATAATTGTTGCCTAAGTTCAACATAACAGGAACATTACAATGGGATATTGTTAGTGAAGAGTTATTATAAATGTCAAGGTTGTCAGAAATGTTTAGGATTTACATTAATGAAGAGGAAAATAATATTTTAGAAATGAGAAACAACCTGACTAAATCCACAGATGATCTGGAAGATTCAGGAAACAGAAGACGGATTGCTTCATCATGGAGTAGCAGTACTGATAGCAAGAGCAGCCACTGTCACATGATTCATAAAAATCAAAACTATTGTACTCAAAAGAACTAAAGACAATTAAAATAGATGGTTTACTTATAACCATATGAGATTAGTAAGGTTTTCAGCCTCATTTTGTATCTGCTAATAACTGAGTTTCAGTGAGTTACATGTCTGGCACAGAGCTGAAGTTTATAATAATTTAAGCATGCCAATTCTTGAAGCCATCATCCTTAAACTATGATTTATTAATATGAAGAAGTAACTCATATTAATTATCAAGTTAGCCTGACTTTATAATTATTATAAAGGAAATCTTTATTATGAAATAATGACCAGAAATCTCAGCTTATATCTTTTTGGGTCATTAAAATGTATTTGAAGACATTAAAACTTTGTATTTTAAACTTTCAAAGCAAATGAAGTTAACATTTAGCTTTTTCTATAATTCTGCATTTAAAATTCCTTCTGATTTAGGTAAAATGATCTTTTTATTTTATTTTTTATTAATTTTATTTATTTCTGTATGCGTATGAATGTACTGTCTGCATGCAAGTTTGTGCACCTGTGTTGTGCAATGCCGCAGAGGTCAGAAGAGGGCGTCGGATTCCCCTGGAACTGGAGTTCTCCTGGAATTGGAGTTTCAGACGGTTCTTGGCCGCCATGTGGGTGCTGGGGATCGAACCTGGGTCCTCTGTAAGAGCGGTCAGCGCTCTTAACTGCTAGGCCATCTCTCCAGCCCCAAAATGATCTTTTTTTTTTTTTTAATTTTATTTATTTCTGTATGTGTATGAATGTACTATCTGCATGCAAGTTTGTGCACCCATGTCGTACAATGCCACAGAGGTCAGAAGAGGGTGTCAGATTCCCCTGGAACTGGAGTTCTCCTGGAGTTGGAGTTTCAGACGGTTCTCGGCCGCCATATGGGTGCTGGGGATCGAACCCGGGTCCTCTGTAAGAGCAGTCAGTGCTCTTAACCACTAGGCTATCTCTCCAGCCCCCAAAATGATCTTTTTATTAACCTTTCACTATAGATGCGTGATTTGAAATTTACTTCTTGTATACTAAAAATTGTTGATCTAACCAGTATTATTTTTTGAATTTGTTGAGTTTTAAATTTACAATAGGGTCTCCTTATGTAGACCAGGGTGACTCATGCTTTTCCTGATTCAACCTCCACAGTGCAGGCATGCACACCCATGCTGTGCTATTGAGAATCCTTCTTTAACACTTACCTGCTGTCCACTTAAATTACTCATTACCCTTTGTGACAAGTTCGTTCACACGAGCAGCCTGTTGAATGTACTTCCATTTGTGGTTCACTGCTTTATCCTGTTGTGGGTCTAGTCAGAGTAGACTGGACACAGGCCTCTGTAAAGTGCTGAAGACCTACTTTCTCTACTCTCAAGAAGAACTTTCAGCACTAGTTACATTTCTGTTTAATTTTTCTGATCCCTAATTTAAAATTCTTGCTTGCTGTTCTAATTTGTCTTCCATTGCTGTGACAAAACACTCTGACTGACACCAACTTGGGGAGGAAAGGGTTTATTCAGCTTACATCTCCTGGGTCACAGTTCATCTCTCAGGGAGCCCAAGGCAGGAACTCAGGGCAGGAACCTGGAGGCAGGAGCTGAAGCACAAGCCATGGAGGAATGCTGTTCACTGGCTTGCTCCCCTGGCTCATGCCCAGCCTGCCTTCTTATATGGTACACAACAACCTGCCTAGGGTGGCACTACTCATTGCGGGCTGGGCCTTCCCACATTGCCTGACAATCAAGACAATACTCCACAGATGTGGCCACAGGCCAATCCAATGGAACCAATTCCCCCATTGAGGCTCCCTCCACCCAGGTGTGTCAAGTTGACACTAAAGCTATCCAGCACACTTGCAGTTATGTATGCTGGAGTTGATGGCCATGAAAATAGCAATGATTATTATTTACCTACCAGTAAAAATATTAATCACTCCTTTAGAGAAAAGTTTCTTAGCACACAAATTCATAACTTATGCAGAAAAGCTTCCTGAGACATATTACACCTTTTTATCTTTGGTTCCTATTTTAAACTACATTACCCCTATAGTTTAAAATTAGAAAATCAGCTCACTATTATTATGAACTACCATTCTCTGGAATTATATCTGGAGTATAAGTATCATTCAAATTGTCAGTCATAGAGTTAAATGAAATCCAATTTTACTTTGCATTTGACTGCTTACTTAATCATTAACAGTACTTTATGGAATGAGAGGAGGAGCTAGACAAAGACTCTACAATAGCAAAGAATTTTCATGCTTTCATGAGTTGTTTCTTGCACTGCTTTGTCCAGGATGGTTCTAATCCAAGAATGGGGCACTTTTTGAAGTTGAAGAGCTTCAGGTTTATTTTAGTTTCACTCACTCCCAGATCCCCAAAGGACAAGGGTCCTTTTGGAGGACAGATGGTCATCAAATGGAAACAGAAATGTTGGGAGGAGATGAGTTCAAAGTCTGGGCCTTACTGTCCTTTCATATTAAAACAAAACACAATGGCCACACTATGCTAAGCTAAATTCAGATATAAAACACATTTTATATTCCTTTTTCTTTTTTATATTTTATTATTCTTATTTTATGTATATGAGTGTATTGCTTGCATGTGTGTAAGTGCATTTTTGTCATGCAATGCCCATGGAGTCAGAAGGTGTTGGAATTCTCTGAAACTGTCCTTATGGACAATTTAGCTGGTATGTGGGAGCTAGGTATCAAACCCAGGTCCTTTGCAAGAGCAATCAGTGCTCGTAACCACTGAACTATCTCTTCAGCCCCTGATGTTCCTTTTTCATTGGTAGAATTATATCACATTAGTATCATATAATTGATATGTTAATTTCAGCTATAGTTTTTTGGGGTTTTTTTTTTTTTTTTTTGGTCTTTTTGAGACAGGGTCTCCCTGTAGCTCTGGCTGTCCAGGAACTTACTATGTAGACCAGGCTGGCCTTGAACTCACAAAGATCTGCCTGCATCTGCCTCCCAAATGCTAGGATTAAAGATGTGCGCCACCATGCCTGGCCAGATATAGGTTTAAAATATTTTATAATCGGGCTGGAGAGATGGCCTAGCAGTTAAGAGCACCGACCGCTCTTGCAGAGGACATGGGTTCGATCCCCAGCACCCACATGGCAGCAGAGAACCGTCTGAAACTCCAATTCCAGGAGAACTCCAGTTCCAGGGAATCTGTCGCCCTCTTCTTTGCACGACACGGGTGCACACACTTGCATGCAGACAGTACATTCATACACATACGGAAATAAATAAAATTAAAAAAATATTTTATAATCACAATTACAGACTTAGGCAGGATGACATCTATCTCCCTTAATATTGCTGAGGCTATTCTTTGATCAATATTTAAATTATCAGAGATATTTTTTTTCTCCTTTGGGCAAGATGGAAGATATAAAATACACCCATTGGATTGTTTTTGAGTTCCTGGTATGCGTGGTCTTC
The DNA here is from genome assembly GCA_009823505.1 of Rhizomys pruinosus. Lineage (NCBI taxonomy): Eukaryota > Metazoa > Chordata > Mammalia > Rodentia > Spalacidae > Rhizomys > Rhizomys pruinosus. Next base: position 1,062,538 of record VZQC01009966.1, read on the forward strand.
ATTTATAAACTAGTTTAATTTTGTTTTTTCTGAGCTAGTTGTCGTGATATAGAAATTGGAGTGGCTATTATACCAGAACCGCATACTCACTAAAGATGGTCTCAAAGCTCTTCCAAATGCTTGCTTCTGTGGCCCAGCTAAAAGCTATTTGGATTCATAGTTTGTTTGAAGAATCAGTTGGGAGCTTTTGTTACTTCCTGAGACTCCGTAGCCAGTGTTCTAGAAGTGTTCTAGTAATGTTTTCATGCCTTTAAGGAAGTTTGGTACAGCAGGAAGCATGTGACTTTCTCCATTTTATAAAGCCAAATATAATTTGAAAATGAGCCACAGGAAATATGTCTCCATGAGCTAAAACGTTAATCTGGGTCACTCATTCAATAGCTATGTATGGAGTATTGAATATGTACTTCCTAAAGAGGTCAAACAATTCAAGGAATAAAACATGCAAAAATACCTGCTCAAAGAAAGTTTATATTTTTTGATGCATGAGAAATAATCATTAAATTTTACAAATTTAAAGTCAATTATCTTGTTTAAGATCAAGAGTGGTATAGAGAAAAAAAAAAGCCTAGTAAGGGAAATAGGGAAGGAGATATTGTCACAAATTTATGTTGGGTGTCTAGAATAATTTCCCTGAGACAGTATCATGCAGGAGTTGATGCTCTTTAAGAGGGTGTAAGGAGTAAAAAGCCCTGAGACTGGAGTGCTTGATTGATATGGGGCCTGGGGTGAGTGAGTGGATGTTGAGGTTGTCAGAGGGAGAGGAGCAGAAGCCAGAAACCCTCTCAAGTCACTGATGTTTCTTTGAGTGTTCATATTATCTCTCATTCTGGTGCTAATCTGAGGCTCTTCTATTTACCTGAAGTATAAACATGAATGGAAACCCTTTATTCTCAAGCTATCCAACAGAATTTACCTTGAGAACGGGTGGGCCTTTTATTACCGGATTCTGTGGTGGAATTGTAGGCATTGGCTATGCAGAGTAAGATAGTGATGGGAAAACTTTGTCTTAAGAGCAGGAGGCATTCTTGTCAAGAACATTGTAGCCAGCATTTATATGGCAGGAACTAACCATGCTAATATAGAATTAGTCCTGGCAAAGAATTATGCAGTCTCTCTCTTTTTTTTCTAAGCCTATAGTTTGCCCTATACTATATAGAATATATTTTGGAAATATTTGTTGACTCTTAACTGAAAATACAAATTACAAATTGAAGATCTACAATACATGTCATTGTGCTATTTGCCATCTTCAGAAAGCCACTTAGGATTGGTCATTTCTACTGGCTATGCATAGATGATGATGGTTATTTTAAAACTTATTATAGTTGTGTGTGCATGTATGCATGACATGCATGGGTGCTGCACATGTGGAGGTCAAGGGACAACTTTGTGGAGTCTGTTCTCTCCTACTTGTGCCTGGGCTTCAGGGATCAAACAGAATCACAGGTGAGGCAGTCCTCCCACTGAGCCATTTCTCTGGCTCTGCTGATGGTGATTCTTGTCACACAGATGATTGTTCAAGTTGTCTCAAGTTACCTTCAGTAGAGAAACCAGTGAACTTGGAAGCCTTGGAAACATCAGAAAACAAATGTTCCAAATTAATAAAGAAAACCATATTAGAATCTAACAGTATTGCTAAGAAAACTCAGAGAAAAGACACTGCATAGGGCAATGAGCTTAATTTTCTGACTGAATAGGAAAAGGCACTTGTGTCTTAGAGTGGTGCTACATATTATGTAATAGCTATTTGAAGACACTGTTGAATAAATCCATTGCCTGATCTTCATTTCCAGCAAGGTTTGTAGAACATGATGGTATCTACCACACTGAGAGAAATAGTAGTAAGAGTTTCCTGTCATCGCTCCATTTCTTGAATGATGATAGAAAAATGACACAGTCAACAAAAGTGCTTCATCAGATAATATAATTTCTTCTTTTGGGACTGGAGATGCCTCCACAGTTAAGAGCCATCTTAACTGCTCTTGAAGAGGACCTGGGTTGAACCCCAGCACCCACCCACATGGTGGCTGAGGACTCTCCATAACTCCAGTTCCAGAGGATCTGATGCCCTCTTCTGACATCCTTGGAGTATTGCAGGACATGGGTACACCTACCTACATGCAAACAATATACTTGTACACATAAAATAAAAATAATAAATAAACTACTTTAAAAAGTAAAATTTCTTATCAGCATAGTTTACCATGAGAATCTCATGAAGTTGAAATTGGACAGAGATAATACTCAAAGTCATCGTGTGACCTCTGCTTTTCCTTATAAATCTTTTGCTCTAGAGCTTCTATAAATGTATGCAGATTTTCCTCTTGTTCATGAAGAAATGACATTACATTTTAAATCCTTTTCCTGATACGTTGTTATCTAGTAGTGTCAGCACTTCAGAGTCAATGCAGGATCAGTCATCCAGAGATGGAACACAGGACCCAGAAGAGCTATGCTTATGAGGGCAAAGAGGCTTTGGAAGGGAGAGTAGCCAACAGATGAGCAGGTTTATTCCCTAATGAGAAAAGCATGTAGCTTTGCAGGTCTTGTGTGTTTTGATGAGTGTGTTTGCATATTTGTATGAGAGTGTGGATATGCATGTGAGGACATGTTAATTTAGGTGTGCATTGAAATGTGTGTCTGTGTATGGGTATATGCAAGTGAAGGCTATGACTGAGGAGATAAGGTGGCCTCGTGTGCTATTTCCTGACATCTGGCCTTGTGTTGTTAATTTCGCTGAACCTAATACAATGGACAGAAAGAAGAAGAACCAGAAGAGAGGATGCTCTGCACTCTCTGCTGGATAAGGCTGCTCCTCCCCCAGGGTCTGGCCCTGGAGACTGCATTCTCTTACCCCTTCCTAGGAACACCATGATGCCAGCCCTTTAGCTTCATCATGACCATTTAACGAAGTTTACTTTGATCACCTCCATAAAATCCAGTGTTTAATTTTGGTATCCCCTGTCTTCATCTGTTAAAGTTTGGTTTGCATTTTAAGGAACTGAGACATTTAGAGCTCTGTCCCATCCCCTTTCCTTGTTGTCCCTGAGCCACTGGAGAAGCTGTGTCCTTGCAGGCCATTAGTGTGACAGGAGCCCCAGCTTAGCTAAGCAGCTCGAGACTCAGGGTGATACCAGGCCTTTGACTTTGCATTGTATTCCAGTTCACACAGCTTCATCATCTTTGACTCTGTCTCCCAAACAACTCACAAAACTCTAAGTTTGACTCCAAGCTCCAGATATTTTCCATTAACCATGTTAATACAATTCTATTAGAAAGCACAAACATTAGTAATACACAAAATGAGCTTAGGGTCAGGAGCTTGGGCTTCTTTTGCCATTGTTGTGTTACATTTCTGATACTACTTCTATTAAAGTTATTGCTGCTTGTTAAAAGCTATTGTTAGCCAGGTGTCAGGGCAGGACATCATATAATTTCACCACTTGAGTGTCTGAAGCAGGACTCAAGCCTGGGATATATACTAATTTCAAGCCTCTCGTGGGCTGTGTAGAGAGGTCTTATCTCAAAAAAAAAATTCAAACTAAACCAGCTTGAAACTAAAGCTAAGTTTTACACATTCTTATCTTTGTTTTATGAATAATGCAAAATGTATTAGTAGGTCAATTAAATTTATTGATATATTGTTAACAATGGTAATATAAAAAGAAAAATATTCCATTGAGAATCCAACAGATAGTGTGACTTATTTATAGAACAGTACTCCTCTGAAAGAATTCAGGTAGTGAGAAATTTATATGCAGCTCTTTGGAAATAGATGATTTAAGTCATAATCCTCAGTAGCATGTAATTGCCTGGCATCTGTAGGCTAGTATGTCACTGTGGTATTTCTCTGCTTTTCAATCTAACACAATGTTAATCTGCTGAACTAATTTTTTTGTCATAAACAAGCTGTTGACACATAATAACCCTTTACCTCATCTGATAGTGTGTCATTTAACTTGGTAGAACTGCCTACAGTGATTATACATTCTTCTCTTTTCACTCCACTCTTGGTTTCTGGTTATCCATTCTAGCAATACAAGACCAAGTCCAACTACAAGGCTTTTGCGGCAATCCCTACAAACACAGTGCTTTTGGAGCAGAAGGTCAGTGCTGGCTTCACATGGAGGGGTTTTATATTTTAAACATCAATTTGTTACACTTGTGACATTTTCATTGGAAAGATTTATGCTTTCAAATTCCTTTGCTAAGCGGAAACTTCTTGTTTCAGATGGGGCGGTAATGAAAGGGTCCTCTTTAGCATCAGGATAGCTGTTGCTGACTGGTCACCAGAGGTTGGAAACCAGCTTAGAGCTATCTCATTTTCTGTTAAGCAGACGTGGAAGCTTCAGTCAGCTTCCGTATAGCCTTCTTCTTTTGGAACTTAAAAAATGTTGTATTTAAGAGCATCTGTTCTCTTCGTATTACTCAACGTCAAGGGAAAATGGGATTATCTACACAACCAGCCAGCTTGGCCACTGACTGATTACTATTGGCTTCCACGACCATGCTCTGTGGTATAGTGCTCAAGTGTCCACCGTAGCACCAAGATCCACCCCCAACTAATGCTCCTCATACACTCTTGCCAAACGCTGGTCCTGTCCATGTGAACAGAGAGATGGAGATCACTAATTATTGAACTACTTGCACAGGGATCTAGATTATTTTTGCATTGCTGTTAAACACCATTAATTATAAAATTATAGGATACAAGTTCATTAGTAATTTCAGTGAGTCCATTACATAGGTACAGAGGAAAATCCTATGAAGGTTTCATATCGGAATCAAAGTGAAATTGGCTGCTAAAGTATTGGAAGTTATAGATTTTGTATATTATTTTATGGCTATTTATTTAGTATATTTGGCTTTTATTTCATTAAGCCTACTTTTTTCCCCTAGTTGTTGATAGTATTTCAAATACCACTTCTATAATTTGTCAAATATTGTTTGTCAGCCAGGGACATTTTGATGATAGGATTACAAATCTGCATTCTTTCTCTTTGAGCATGAACTGGAGAATGAAACCTTTGTATGTGAAAAAAGTGGGAACTGACTGGGCAGTGCTAGTCAGCTCGCCGGTGAGCAGAAGCAGGAAGCATTTCTCAGAGTATGCTGAGAATGCTCAGGAAGCATTATCTCTGATAATAAATGCAAGTTGTCCAGATGTGCTCCCAAATCTATATGTTCATATGCACTGGCCTGTAAGGTCATCTGCTCGTGAGATATCGGAAAGCTTTCTCCAGCCCTTTTCCTGACTCTTTACCTGTTACAGCTTGTTAAAAGCTAAAGTAGATTAAAGCATGCCCGGCGGCAGCAGCACTCCTGAGGCCTCTTCCTGCCTGGGGACATCACAGCGAATCTTGGCAGTGTTTCTTGGCCTCAGACCTCCTGCTTTCCAGTGGCTACCTCTGCCATCTGGTCACAAGCATCCTGAGACTGAGGCCCGCTCTCCCAGACAGTGAGATGCTGTTTGTGGCTATGTTCAGTTTCTGTGTAGAAAAAGGACATTTACTCCCTCCTGGAAGTCTGCAAGATAAAGCTGGGTGTCATTATTTCCTCCAGAATCTATAACTACCGGCTATCTATTTTCTACTGATTTCTTATAGAGGTTAAAAATCTATCAGGGGCTGGAGAGATGGCCTAGTGGTTAAGAGCGCTGACTGCTCTTGCAGAGGACCCAGATTCGATTCCCAGCACCCACATGGCTGCTGAGAACCGACTTTAATTCCAGTTCCAGGGGAATCTGACACCCTCTTCTGACCTCTGCAGCATTGCATGACACGGGTGCACAAACCTACATGCAGACAGTACATTCATACACATAATAAATAAAAATAAAAAACAATAAAAAAAATCTATCAGTCATTAACATTGAAAATTCATTAGTTTAGCATCTAGTTCCATCACACACTCATTTCTTCAGTGCGTAAGTGTGTGTACTCATGTCTGTGGTCATATGGGACAGGTTTGGTGTTTTTAATTTTAAATGTAATATTACATAGGAAAATTACTGTTTTTAGCTTAGTATAAAGGAATGTAAATATTATGATGGGATAATGGATTATTGCATAAACACTAGCTTAGTCTTTTAGCCAAAGTAGATTGTTCTAGACCATAAATATTGGAGCTACACAAAGGCCACAAAACATAATGTGAATGGATTTCACCTCTGGATCCTTTTATCATTCCACATGGATTTGCTGGATTTTCCTTATTATGTTCTTTTACTAAGAAATGTACTTTTAAAGAAGTTTATAAAAATTGTATTTCTTCTCCTCTCTCCTCCCTCCCTTCCTTCTTTACTTTCTCTTTTCCCTCCTTCTATTCAGGACTGGCCATTAAACCCAGGCCTCATGCACACCAGGCAAGCGCTCTACCATTAAGTCATATCTCAAGTCCTATAAAATTTATGTGAAGTTTACTTTAATTTTCAGCAACATTTAAAATTATTTTGCGTTGTTTTTTTCATTGTATTTTTTATTTTTTTGTTTATTTTATTATTTTTATTTTGGGGCATTTCATACATGACTACTACATTTAGATAATCTTCACTCCGTCTCTCCTTTCCATTTTCTCCCTCAGTTGATACATTTACAAGGTAGTATTTTTATTTTTATTTTTTTATATAGTTTCTTTTATTTCATTTTTTAACAATAGTAATATTATGAGTCTTTTTAGAAAGAAAATACATTTAGTTGTAACTTATGACTAGAGGTTAGGCAAAATAATAATGTCAAAGGAGTATTTGTAGGAAAAATATACCTTATTGGTAAGATGAAATCCAATTGCTAAAAACATACTTATATTAGACTTATTTCTTATTTTTTGCCCATGCTTTATTTCTCTTAGGTGAATTGAAATCCAGGCAGTGTCAATACAATGCTAATAAGTCAGTGTTTTTTTTTTTTTTTAATTTCACTTGTAAAATAAAATATCAAATTATCTTTCACACTCATTGGATTTTTTAATTTGTTGACTATTGTCATGGATTGAATGCATGTCTGATTTTGACATGGCCAATTACAACAATAAAAAGCAATATTTGTTTAAAGGAAGTAAACATACATATTACACATGGAACATACGTATTACACGTGGAACATATTTTAGGTGGCAAAATAAATCATTATAACCATTTGTGTTTTAATATTGTGATAAAATGTTGATAGGCCTTTTTTCAGAAACTTTAGTTCAGCAGAAATTATCAAGTGCCTATTTCAGAACCATTTCCTACATTGAAGCCCCAGGAAATTATGTATTTGCCATGATCACTTTGCTCCATAGCAGGATATACCATCTTTGCTAAGTCCTCCCTGCTGGAAATTCTCTTCTGCTGTAAGTCTGACCATTTAGCAATTCGAACCCAAGTACTGTACAGTAGAACTCATCGTATGTCACTCAAATAAAAGGGATTCACTTCTGAATTAAGGCAAAAACTAAGAATTTAGCCTCCAGTTTGGGAGGAATCAATATTTTGAAATTAAAACATACAATCATAAATTCTCTGAGAATTTCATGCATCCATGCAATGCATTTGATCATATTCATGCTCATTTCTCCCCCTGACTCCTCTCAGACCCACCCCACCTCCTTATTTTTAGAAAATAATCTTCTGAGTCCAATTTGTGCTACTCATTATTGTGGGGCCACCCACAGGAGCATGCTCACCCCACTTCCTGTCACACCCTGAAAGAGACCCGACTCTCCCTCCTCCAGGATGCACTCACAGCTATCGATAGCTCCTCAGCCAAGGCTGCAGACTGAAGAAGAGCCCCTGTTCCTCCCCCTGTGCTAGAATGGTGACTGGCTCAGCCAGGTTTGTTCAGGCAACCACATCTGCTGGGAGTTCATGAGTACCAGGATCCCAGCGCTTCCAGAGATGTGGGCTCAGTCCTCCCTGACCTCTGGCTTGTACAGTCTTTTCACCCCCGTTCCACAATAGTCCACATGCCTTTGAGGAGGGGAGTAATACCAGCGTTTCATCTGTAGCTGACCCCTATTCACTTGTACAGACCCCTATTCTCTGTGCTTTGACCAGTTTGAGCAGTTACGAGTTTCTGCATAAACCACCATCTACTGCAACGAGAAACTTCTCTGATGAGATTTGAGAGTTTCACTTATCTGTGGGTACAGAGGTACGGATTTAGAAGGCAGTTTGACGAGCAGTGTAATTGGAGTAGGTTCACCCCCGAGGCCCACAAGCTTCCCAGCCATGGGTTCTAGGCCATACCTGTGGAGCAGGGCCTTAAATCCAATATGAAAGACTGGTGAGCCCCTAATATTTGTGCGACTGTCGCACCCACGTAACTGTTGTGGCTCTGAGAGTGCACAGCTGATTCAGACCTTGAGGTCTTTTTCTCCCAGCAGCCTGCTGCATAGGCTTTCCAGTGCTGTGACTGCTCACCATCAGGAGGAAGCTTTCTGGTTGGTACTAACCTGATTTCTATGACCAAAGTGTGTGGTGTCTTTAGCAATAGAGTGTTATCCTCGTGTCCTGGTAGACAACCGACAGCAACCACAAGAGCCTTTATAGTTTTGGGAATCTCTGGGATACCCCTGAACAACAACTAGAGGGAAGGTATCTGATACCTGGCACCTGGCACTGGGCTTTTTATTTGACAACCTATGGCTTCTAGAAGGAGCAGTAACCATTGTGTAGGGTGATTCCAACTGAACTTCTTTATAAGAAATACAGGAAGCAGGGGTGGAGAGGTGGCTGAGCAGTTAAGAGTACTGCCTGATCTTGCAGAAGACTTGGGTTTGGTTCCCAGCACTGACATGGTGGGTGACAATGGTCCATAACCTCAGTTTCGAGGGATCTGACATCCTCTTCCGTCCTCAGTGGGCATTGCATGACATGGATGAACCGAAGATATATGCAGGTATAACATTCATACACATAAAATAATAATAAATAAGTTTAAAAAATAAACAAAATATTGGAAGCAGGGGCTGGAGAGATGGCTCAGAGGTTAAGAGCAGTGGCTGCTCTTGCAGAGGACCCAGGTTTGGTTCCCAGCAACTAAAAATTGTCCGTAACTCCAGTTCCAGGGAATCTGATGGCCTCTTCTGACCTCTGTGGGCATTGCACGACACAGATGTGGTTATATACATGCAGGTAATATGTTTATATACATAGAATAAAAATATAAAAATATATAGGAAGCTTATAAAATGGAACATTTTTAATCTCCTCCCTTTCTGGAAGAATGATGTTGTAGAATCATTACAATTCTTGGTTAGGAGCTGTGCTGTGGGCTTTGATGATGAAGAACTCACATGTAGATTTCAAGTCTTACATATTTCAGTAATTAACTCTCTGAAGGTACATTATGTCCACAGAAGAAATGTGTGCTTAGCATATTGTACAATTAGCAAATAAAATTATTTTGGGAAAATAATAGCATTTTTATTGAATTTTTGTGTGTTCCAGAGCATCTCAATCTTAATTACCTAAAATCATTTTTTTTTTTGCAAGGTAAGATATTCTGCAAATTACACCTGAGTCCTTTTGTGATGAGAAGTTAAACTACCAATAGATTGCCTTCTGTTGTGTCACCTTGGGATGAAACTCACCATTCTCTTTCTTTTCTGTGTGTTTTTGAGACAGGGTCTCCCTGTAGCCCCAGCTGGCCTGAAACTCACTCTGTAGACTAGGCTGGCCTTGAACTCACAGAGATCCATCTGCCTCTGCCTCCTGAGTGCTAGGATTAAAGGCTTGTGCCACCACACCCTGCTAAACTCAACATTTTTAAGAGTACATTTTTTGGGGGAGGGGTCAGGTGAATGTGGGCACTAGTACTTCTGCTCTGTGGTTTGTCCACATCACAACTCATGGTTACACATTACTCCATATTCCATCATTTTTCCATGTGAACATTCATGAACAGAGTATCTTTAGCTCCCATTGTAACCAGGGATTTATAGGAAGAGATAAACGTGAACATCGTATTTTAGAGCCTTAGCTTCAGGGTCTTTGTCTCAAGCTCCTCCTGATAACCATGGTCTCCCAGCATGACAGGAGGATAAAATGCAATGCTCAGAACATGATCAGGTCAACATGCATGTATCGCCCACTACAGACGTGGCTACAGTGCCTCTGATAAGATATGAGGTCTGTAGATGAAATATCTTCCTTATAGACATTTGCTTTAATCACAATATGTATACTGCTATCTATTTGGAAAATGATATTTCTCTCATTTTTCTTATCATTTGAGTCTGGTAGCAATCACAAAAACTTTTAAATTAAATTCTGGCATACACTAAATTTTGCCCCATGTAAATTAATGATTCTTTTCACTATGAAATTGTTTTGAGGAAAGGAAAAAGGAAGAAATATCTATGCAAAATAAAATAATATGCATTATATTGTATTAGAAGTGATTGATATTTTTCCTTGAAAATACTTTTTCTGTGTAGGTAGCTCAGATTTTCTTTTTAAATATTTATTTATTTATTTTTCCTATGCATGAGTATTATGCTTTCACCTGTCATGAAATGCCAATGGAAGACAGAAGAGGGCATTAGATACCCTGGAACTAGGGTTATATACAGTTGTTACCTGCCATCTGGGTGCTGGGATTTCAACCAAGCTTTTCAGCAAGAACAGCCAGTGCTCTAACCATTGATCCCTCTCTCCAGACCTGTAGGTAGCTCACATTTTCTATTTCTGACCTGAGTATTCATGAGGCTGACAGTGTGCCTAGTGTTAGGTACAACTTTCCCCACAGATGCCATTACCATCTGTCATTTTAAAGATCCATTTAACTTATATACATCTATATTTTTGACAGAATTCAAGAGCAGTTCAATTTTATGTAAATGAAGAAAAGTATAAGAGTTATTGAAATACAAAATTAAGGGAATTTTTTTTAATCAAAGCAGAAGTAAGATAAAGGATAGTATTTTAAAGATCCTAATAAAAACTCTGGTATAAAACTAGAAAAACAGAAATGTGATTTATAAGTTGTCAAATCAATTTATCCTAAATTTATTTACTTATTTATTTGTTTGTTTGTTTGTTTGAGACAGGATTTCCCTGTAGCCACAGCTGGCCTGGAACTCGATATGCAGACCAGGCTGGCCAGAGATGTGGCCTTAAAAATGTGAATCAACATGCCTGGCCTATTTATTTAATTTTTAAAGTATGAGTAGCTAACTGCAATCTAAGCTTATGTGTTTGGTGAGAAAATTTTAAGATCTCTGTTTCAAAGTTAAAAAAAAAAACCCTCGTTACTAATTTAGCACATGACCTATACAAGAAAGACATCTTTCAGTTGTGTTAGCCCAGGAGGCAGGCAGGTCCCTAGTTTCCTTAGCAGTGAAGACACATCCAGGACTCACCTCAAGTGCTTGCTGGCTTCGTCCACATTTCCTCTAGAGCACTCACATATCCCACTTAACAAATAACACTTGTTCATTTCTTTCTGTACAATGAGCACAAACATTTTCAGGCAACATAATTGCTTTGTTAAGTATTCAGTGAGTAAGTGAATTTAGTTTGGGCTTGGGTCTCATAAGTCAATATTTTATTCATAGCACTGTAAACATAAAAAGACTAGCTTGTGACATTTGGAATAGTAATAATAGTTATTCAGAATTGAACAGGTCCCATCAATCATACTTTCATTAACAGTTACAATAGAAGGGAAGGTGTTTACCATTTGATTTGGTGAGTTAGCAGCTTATGATGCAATTGCAACAGCTACTGTGTCCTGGAGGACTCAAGGGTGTGGGAAGTGCTTTACCATCTTCACAACTCAGAGAAGAATTTTATGATCAAAGAATCTGCATTAAGCACCCATGAGCATCAGGGCTAGCCTGTGGCTAAACTGCAGCTCTGCTGAGGTCTTGTCATCCCCAGGCTTGTCCCACTTACTTCCTGACAGTGGCAGTGGTTATTTAACTTGAAATTCAGGGCAAGAGATCAGGATCTTGGATCTCTCTCTACCAGCAGCTTTTTTTCTAAAGTTTGTTTTTAATATTTATGTTATTTTTATTTTTTTGTGTGTGTGTCTATCTGTGTGTGTGTGTATCACCTGAATGTGTATAAGTGCACCCAATGCTGTGCAGTGCCCGAGGAGGTCAGAAGAGGGCGCCAGAACCCCTGAAACAGGAGTTATCCCAACACCTACATGGCTGTTAGCTGCCCTGTAGGTATTGGGAACTTTACCCCCCCCCCCCCGCCTCTGAGCCATCTCTCCAGCCTCACCAGTAGTTTATTTTTTTTTGACATTAGTTTCTAAAATATATTTGTATCCCCATGAAAGTGTCAAAATATTTTCTTTTTATGAAGGAAAATAAGAGCGACTGGAAGCAATTTAGCTCTAAGACTTGAATTAGCTAGAGGTCACAAACAGCCCAATTCCTGAGTTGCTGAAAGAGGAAGTAAAGTACAGAGAGGAAGGCGATGTTGGAATGAGGGCAGTCCTTCAGACGTCTGCACTGAAACAGAAGAGAAGTATGAATTCTCCTGCCACCGAGCCTGGTGGCAAGTTTGTAAGAACTAAAAATCAAACAAAACGATGACAACATGAACAGAACACGTGACCGTCTGTGTGGAGGGACAGGCACCTCACCCTCCAAATCTCTTAGAACTAAAAACACCAAGTAAGAGCACCTCAGGGCTTGAAATTTCAAACATATCATATGAATCTACTTTAAATATCCCTAGATCTTTAAAGAAATGACATTTTCATACACCTGCACATTCTTTTTGCTTGCAATATTCCTTTTACTTGAAAATAATTTTTGCTTAAGAACTGAATGTGTGGGGCTGGGGAGGTGGCTCGGTGGGGTAAAGTGCTTTTGTATAAGCATGAGGACCCCGATTTAGATCCCCAGCCCCCATGTGGAAAGTTGGGTATAGCAGTGGACACCACAGTCCTGATTCCGGGAGGAACAAACAGGCTTGCCAGCTCTGGCACATACAGTCACACACCACGCCCCTCCCCTCCAAACAAACTGAAACTTTTTAGTCCCAAATCTGCAACATGATAAAATAAAATTTTTTTCAGAGACTATCTCCACACTGACAAGTGGTCTTGTATGTCAGAAGCAAGTGTACCCCAGCTTTCAGGATTTATTCTGCCAAATGGCTTATCAGACCAAGAAAATACACAAGTGCTTAGGCTTGACATGATTCATTTTGGGGAGTTCATTTGATCATTACTAAAATGCAACAACTTACGCATCAAATTTTTGAAATTAAACTCAACAGATAGTCCAGGCATAACAAGTTTACAAATCTCTAGAAACAGCTTATCAATGCCATGGTGGTGGAACACAATGGATTCAGTGTAGCAGTTTGTTTTTAGAATTTAATCCTGTTTCCTGAGGGAGCAGTTTAGACTGATTCGGCAATATCTGAGAGTTGTAATTCCACCAGCATTGCTCCTGTTAAATGAGGAATTCCTCTCACAGTTTATTGACATATTTTCTCATAAAGATGAAAACATGGTTTGCGATGCTTTCGTGGAGTACTTGACCCTCAGGTGTGACCCAGTTATACCTCATGTTCTATAGTGTGGCTTGATATTTTACTGAGTAATATTTTGAAAGATTTCCATACATAATTCATAAATCTAAACACAAATATCTACAATCCTGCTAGCTTAATTGTCAAATGATAAACAAATAAGCAAGCAAAGGCTCTGAACAATGCAACTACCCAAATCCGCCCTTGATCAGACATCTTATTAATGGAGATTGAAAACTTTAAAAAAGCTAAGTTTGGATCACAGAATAAAAGCTGCTTTCTTTTTATGGCATTGGGAGGAGGTGAAATGATAAATGATACATTTGACAGGCAACTCGTCACAGCCAATTGAAATTAATCTTTAATAAAATGTGAGGACATTTTGCCCCAAATCTGCCCCCCAACTTAGTATATTGTGTGGAATTTGAGCATTTCAAAGTCACAGCATTACTGCTTGACACTCATGGTGTTTCTTAATTTTCCACAAGACCTAGAGCATTTTGACATTTGTTAGGTACAGGTGAGTATTTCAAAGAGCATAATAAGAGTTATATCCCCCATCAGTTTCCTGTAGACTCAAACATTGACTTTGATTTGGGCTAAAATGATCATTTGATGAATGCTGACGCCTTTCATGGTGAACAAATTGAACTGTAATATGCAAAAAGAAATTCTTTGTTAAAATACTCAGTTTAAGTCACTTCACTATGGTATTTTACTAGGGAGTACTAAAATTACATTGGTAGGATACAATTATCTAACTTTATTTATTCCTGGGCATATTCTTAAGTCTGAAGACCTTACTGATCCCCTATTATATTCTATCTAGGGACTATAAGACAAAGGCCACATTGCCCAGGTCCTAATGAGACAAAAGATCTGGTAGGATAGGAAGTCAATTAAGAAAACACTCATGATTCTTTTTTCTTCATCCATTTTTAGTGTGTGTGTGTGTATGTGCACATGTGTGTGTATGTGTGTGTGTGCGTATGTGTGTGTATGTGTGTGTATGTGTGCGTATGTGTGTGTATGTGTGTATATGTGTATGTGTATAAGTGTATGTGTATGTGTGTATGTGTGTATATGTGTGTATGTGTGTGTATGTGTGTGTATGTGTGTGTATATGTGTGTGTGTATGCGTGTGTGTGTGTGTGAGTACATACTCATATTTTTTTGGGTACATGCACACGCACATGCATGGAAGTTTGATGTTGGAAATCATCCTCTCTTGCTCTTCTTCTACTGTGTTCATTGAGAGATGCTCTCTCAACCAAACCTAGAGCTCTCCACATGACTAGGCTTGCCAGCCAGCTTGCCCCGAGAGTCTCCTACTTCTGTCTTCTAAGGTGGAATGCAACAGGGCTACTGTGCCCACCCATATTTATGTGGGTTTCTGGGGATCTGAACTCTCCTCTTCTCAGTTGTGCCACAAGCGCTTGAATGATGATCTGTCTAGCCCCTCATGGTGCAATATTCTTAAGGCACACAAAAGGCGATGTGGCATCTCAACCAGGGAATGGCTGGATTTTGGACTGGAATGAGGATCAGGGATAGAGATTTTGACAGAGAGTGATTTGGATCTTCATGATGAATAGGTCTTCTCTCTGTGAACTGAGATTTAGAGTGAACCCAATGTAAAAGGAAAGCAGGTGGTTCTTTGTGATTAAGAATGGCAGTGAAGGGGATGGGAAGCTTTCTAGGAGAGCGAGGAGGGCCATGAAAACCTCCCCTCGTAAGCTTAGTCTTCCATAAAAATTTTTGATTTAATTTTTGATTGTTTTCTCCATAATTATTGCCAGAGTAAAGTAGTGTGTATTTCAGTAAGCCAATATTCCATCTGGAATGTGGTATGTTGGGAGGTCCTCCTCCGGTCTTGCTGTAACTTGTCCTGTCCTCTGTGCAGATGAAACCCTTCTTATCAATGGACCAAGTCCGGGTTCTGCTCATGCCTTCAAGCAGCTTTCAGTTCCAGTGAGATAATTCCCATAATCCAGTCATTTCTGGAGAACCAGGAAATGCCCAATCCTCTTGATACTACAAAGCTGCCCCTCCACCTCTGGCTGTTCCTTCGTGAACAGCTCATGGCCTGTGGTGCTGGACTTCTCTGTACTGGGGCTATCTGTGACCTTACATGTGTCATTAAGCCACCGTGGCTTCATCTGTTTTGTGAAGATACTGTATGTGCTACTTTCTTAACATTAGTGAAGGAAACTCTTCCTCACCTATGGGTGAATAGCAGACGTGTGAAAAGGTCTATTAGGGAAAAATTTAACTCTGAACCCCAATTAGATGCTAGTTTTTATGAATTTTTCTGTTCCTTTCCAATCATTTCTCATGATTAATCATAATTTTAGAATATGAAGGAAGAAAGCATAAGAGAAATATGATAAATTTGTCTATTGTTATAATTAATTTTATGAATTTTGTTCTGTAATTCAGAAGAGCAAAATTTGAAAACAAGAGTTTTCAGACAATATTTTCCTTGATGAGCTACTGAAATAAGGGTAGTGCAACCTTTTATTTTATAGTTTACTTTTCCAAGTTCCTGTGAGTGTATTCCATGTCAAATCACAGTTGTAGCATCTCAACATGGAGCGTGTTGGTGAAGATCCATTACCTCCCTGGATCTCCCTAAAGAACAAAACAGATGCTGGCAAGCAGTGACCCCCAGGGCTCCCTGGCTGTAAGATACTTTGTGTTAGGGTACGACAGCATCGGACTAACAAGGATGGTAGAACTGGGAGGGAAACTGTGATGATAGGACAGGTAGCCAGTTACTCTAAAAGACTAAAGCACATTACAGTAGAAAATGGGGGTGTGTCTATTTACAAACCTACCAGAATATGGATATTCTAAGGTTCATTCTTCTGTGGAGAGTAACTGCCTTAAAGGACTAGCCATTTGTCCTAATTATTTTGTTTATAATATTTAATCACCTTTTATAATTGCCTTTCATACTCATATCACATATTTTTGAGTGATTTCAATGATAGTAAATTGCCAAAAGTGGATTATAGCTAGATATCTTAAAAAGTTCCCTGTAGCAAAAGACCTAGAGTTGACAATCAAATCTTGTTTTTAAAGATAGAACTACATGAAATTATCACCTTCTCAGGAATTTGCAAATGAATACTGAAAATATGTTCTCCTTGAAGACTAGCTCCCATGGTATCAGAGGACACTATACAAGGTGCCAAGGGACAATGCCAATCAATGGTCCTACCCATCTGTAAAGCCTAGAAAACAACAATGACTGGCCCCCAAAAGTATTGCTATTGGCGCAGTAGTGTTACCTTTATCTTGGGGGTAATCAGCAGCTGTCTATTGGAATTGAGGCCCACTCAGTGGGAAGGAACTCATGTGTGGTACTATGAATATAGCCAAATACAAATGGCTGGAGAGGTCACAGAGCCTAGAGAAAACCTACTTTTGCCACATCCCTAATAATGTAAATTCTCGCTTTATTCTAAATATGCATCTTAATATTTACATACAAGTGTGCCTTTCATCCCTCATCAGAGAAGCTTCTTTTTGCAATTGATGGAGACTATTAAAGGACTCTAGAATTGGTAAAGTGCAGTGAATAAGTATCTGTGAGTCATTTAACCCTAAGTGACACATCTTCAATGAACCCTCCACACTTAGGATAAATGCATCTCTCAAAAGAGAAGCTTATTTATGCAGAATATTAACACAGAAATCCACAACTGAGTAATGTGCAGAGAATGAGAGGCCGCAGAATGCTTATCTCTGAATAGGACACCCTTTTCAAACCTCTGCTTCCCAAGATTCAAGGATCATTACAAAAGAGGAGGTGGGAAGATTATAAGAGCCAGAGTGGGTGTGTGACCTCAAGGACACAGAGTCTTTCAGACAGTTTCTCATATCAACTCACAGCAATAGTGAGAGCAGGCACAAGTCCTGTACAAGTTCAAACCAGATAAAATCCCAGCACAGATGCGGGGAAGCAGGTAAGATATTTCAATCCAATCTAAGGAACTTTTGGCAGTCTTGACTTGGTGGACCCAGTCAATGGACCTCCATGGAAGAACATTTGGGGACACAAATCAGATTCTATAGGCCGTATGTGTGCGTGTGTGTGTGTGTGTGTGTGTGTGTGTGTGTGTGTTATATCAGCACATGAAATTGGGTGAGAGGCCATGGGGGAATGTACAAATAAAGGAAGGAATCTAAACACCATCAAACTATCTTGTATAAAAATTGCAAAACAGGGGCTGTAGAGATGGCCTAGCGGTTAAGAGCACCGACCACTCTTACAGAGGACCCGGGTTCAATCCCAGCACCCACATGGTGGCCGAGAAACATCTGAAACTCCAATTCCAGGAGAACTCCAGTTCCAGGGGAGTCCTACACCCTCTTCTGACCTCTGTGGCATTGCACGACGCGGGTGCACAAACTTGCATGCAGACAGTACATTGATACACATACAGAAATAAATAAATGCCAGGCATAGTGGTGCACACATTTAATCCTTAGCACTTGGGAGGCAGAGGCACATGGATCTCTGTGAGTTTGAGGCCAGCCTGGTCTACAGAGTGAGTTCCAGGACAGCCAGAGCTGCAGGGAGACCCTGTCGCAAAAAGAACAAAAAAAAATTGCAAAACAATAAAAAAATTAAAAATTGAAAAATAGAACTAAATAAAACTATCATCTTCTTAGGTAATTTACAAATGAATATTGGCAGGGTTTTTTTTTTTTTGTTTTTTTTTTTTTTGTGGTTTGACCCAATATAAATAGTGGTACGTAAAAAATGAGGAAGATTGACAAATTGTCGAATACCAGAAAAACACCTCAATGTGAAATCTTAGGTGGATTCTCATGTTGCAGTTATTTTGAAGCTAATAAACTCACCAGTAATAAGGTCTGCCAACCAGGCTTCAGAAACGAAAGACTCAGGATCAAGTAAGACAGAAAACTAAACGTGCACCACTGTCCTGAAGCCAAGTTTTTGTTTTTGTCTTTATGAGACAGGGTCTCCCTGTAGCCCCAACTGTCTTGGAACTCACTATGTAGAGCAGGCTGGCCTTGAACTCACAGAGATCTGCCTGCCTCTGCCTCCCAAGTGTTGGGATTAAAGGCATGCACCACAATGCCAGGCTTGAAGCCAAGATTTTTAAGGGATGAATTTTCTAGTATGAGATGAATCAGACAAAAGGAGACCTTGCAAAGAGAATGACAAAGGCATTTCTCTTATGCTCAGAGCTGGAAAAAAGTAGCCTTTAAGCAGGAGCCTATTCTAAGTGGCTTGAAATTTGAATTCACAAAATCTCTGTGGTCAGCCTGATCTACATGGTGAGTTACAGGCTAGCTGGGGCTGCAGGGAGACCCTGTCTCAAAAAGACCCACCCAAAAATATCTGTGGTAAAAAAATTTTGAGCTGTAAAATTAAAATTAAATGAGTGTATCACTTGCTTCTGGAAGGGTCAGAGCAATTTATGTGTGAACTGGTGACTGATAAACTCATTAGGATACTAGAAAGGGTGATGTGTAGGGTGGCTGAAGCTCAGCTGGTACAGAGCTTGCTTGCTAAGCAGTCACAAAGCACTGAGTTCAATTTCCAGCACTAGATAAATGTGCCCCTAGAGGCCATGCCTGTAATCCCAGCACTTAGGAGAAGGAAGCAGGAAGATCAGGAGTTCAAAGTTATTTTTGGCTAGATAGCAAGTTTACATTTCTTTACAAGTGGAAGAAATCGCAGTAGGATCAAAAGTTGGAAGAAGAAAATACTAATTGGTTGGCTTCTAAATTTCATTTATTTCCTTTCTGGATAGCCCATTGTTTGATCACTGTGACGTAGCTAAAACTTAGCAAGAACCCCATAACCTTGTGATGAAGAATCAAAGAAAAATGTGAGACCCCAGAAACTGGAATAGAAAGAGGATGCACTGACAGCCTCTCAGCACAGATGCAGTTACTGACTCATAAACTCTGAATAATACACAAGATATAATAGCTGAATAGAGATTTCAGCTGTTGCCTGGTTCAGGGTAACACATAGCGTGGAGCCAAAAAATGGCTCTTAGAAAGAGCTGGTGAGATGGCTCAGTGTCACCTGTCGTCAAGCCTGATGAGCTGAGTTTGACCTTTTGGGCCATGTGGTGGAAGGAGAGAATGAGTCCTATAAGTTACCTGTGATAGCCACATGGCCTGATTCCCTTCACAAAGAAAGAAATGTAATACAACCAAATAATACAGAATCTAGACTCTTTTTGCACATATCATTTTCTCTAATCCATAATTTATAGACATTCAAAGAAACAGAATAATGCCACCTACATTCAAAGGTCAATGTTCACAGCCATTGGCACTAGCTAAAAATCAACCAAACTATGCTCAAATAAGTAAACATAAGGATTTCCAGCACAGATCCAGAACCTTTAAATTAGAACCAAATAAAAAACTCTGAAATAAAAAAGAAAATATTAAAAAAAATGTAACCCACTGGATTGGCTTACAAGGAAACTGGATTTTTGGATGAGTTAGTAAAATTGAAGATGGATTGATAGAAATCACCAGATTTGAAAAACTGGAGAGAAAATATTGAATAATTGGACAGAGCGTCAATGGCACATGGGTTAATAGAAAACAAATCTCAGTCTTACTGGGAGAGAGACAATGGAGTGAAACATTTAGTGAAAGTTGTAAATGTGCATTTTGAAGAAGCTCAGTTAATCCCAACAAGTTTGATCTGGAGAAAACAATGCCTGAGGGGTATTGCTGTAGTTTGGTGGTAGTGCATTCATTAGCACTCAGTAAGCCCTGGGTTGGATTTTTCTCATTGCATGCAAAAAAATCAAAACAAACAAACAACAACAACAAAAAAAACCAAGCAAAAGCAGCACAAAAAGAAGCTATGCCTAAGTACCAGCAATGTGCTACACATCAAGGGCAGAGAGAAATCTTGAAGGAATCAGCCACAAGCTCACAGCTAAGTTCTTGCAGCCAAGAGTAGAACTCTGCTGAAGATGGTGGCATGATTTCATGAATATTTACCATCACCTCTGCCATATGTCTAAATATTGGCTGCAAAAAAGACAAATATGAAACAAGCCACATTTAAAGCCACAGCTAAAATTTAAAAATGGAATCAAAGTGAAATAGAAAACAGGACAAATATAAAAGATAAAACAACCCCCTGCTTTATTGTTACACTTTATATTAGAGATATTGATTTCATGAGAGAAATTAGACAAACATCAAAAGTATCTTCATGTCTAAGAATAGCTCATCAAACGATTCAGGGATTTTTTTCTAAAAATTGTATTGATGTGTATATGTGTGTCTGTGTTTCTGTGTACATTATGTGCATGTAATGCTCACAGAGGCCAGAAGGGGGCATCAGATCACCTGGAACTGGAGATACAGATGGTTGTGAGCTGCCATGTGAGTGCTGAGAACTAAACTTGGTCCAATCTAAGAGCAGCAACCACTTTTAACTGTTGAGCCATCATCCCCCAATGATTCAATCCCCCCACCTTGGAAATACTGAGATTTGTAGGGCTGCTTTGTAAGGACATAGCTCAATGATTGATTAGAACCGTCATGTGAAAACTATTTCATTTGTCACTAGGCACTAGATGAACCAGCCAGGACTGAGAGCATCTCCACGGCTAGAACATTAGACCTACCCATCGAGGTAATGACTTCAGCTTACCATGCTTTGATTTGCAATCCCCAGTCTCAATGCTAACTCACTGCCTGGTTTCAATTCTTTCAGTTGTGTTTCCCTGCACAGCTCAGGCAGCAAACTGAAGAGCTCTGTGCTACCATTGATAAGGTCCTGCAGGATGCCTTGTCCATGGTAATCCCGTAGAGTAGAATGTGCTGCTCAAACATTGCTTCGCTTCTCTTAATTTCCCTCTGTTTCAGTATGATGCCTCATGGGCTTGTTCTTTTTCTTTCCTTGTCCTTTTCTTTTCCAGCATTCTTCTGATTCTCCTTCAAGGTCCCCACAGACATTGTTGGGTTCTGAAACAATCAAAGTATGTATATATTTACTAAAGTTTACTGAGCCATAAGATTTAATGCATCGATGATTTTCAAACTGTGATTCAAGGCTTAAATAGTAAATCAGGAAATAAACTCATGAGCTAGTAACCAGCACACACACACACACACACACACACACACACACACACACACACAGAGTGCAGTGTTGACATCTGCTTCAATTTATTCCCAGGTATGCATATAGGTCAGTCTGTATAGAACTGCAACACAATATCATTTTCAGCTGTGGCTCAGGTTCAAAGGGTTTGACAGCCAGCATCATAGGCTGTGTTGTTGAATGTTAACATGAAAAATTTGCACCTTATGTTCATCTTAAACCATAGGTTCAGTATTAATGCAATTTATAGAAACCTAGAACTGTAGAACTGGAATATAAAATAAAATACTATTAGTCTAACTTATTTTCTTCCTACTGACTGAATTTATTTTATTGTTCTGAGACTTAAAGAAGCAGAACTTTGGAGATTTTAGACTGTCAGAGTTGTTGATATTGTGTAATTTTTTTCCTTGTTATAATATAAGCCATTTTTATTTGTTAGGATGTAACACTCTGATTCTCCAAAGTATTATCTTCAAATACTTCATTTGTCTCTAGTCATCTGGATTTCAAGAAGTTTTTGGTTTCTCTTCATAGATAATAGTTAATGTTCTTTTTTATCATTTTCAGCTTTATTTTCTCTCTTGAAATGAATATAAATAATTTTTACATGAACTGTTTAAAATGGAACACTGTGTGTGAACTAGATTTTAAATATACAGAATTGCTCATGATTGGGGAGGGGTACCTAGAGATAAATCTTTGGGCTCTCATTTCTGCCTTCGGCATTGTCACCAAGTCATACATACACTGAAAGCCATACCCACATTGAAAGTCACACACACACTGAAAGTCACACACACTGAAAGTCACACACGTAAAGTCACACACACTCTGAAAGTCACACACACTCTGAAAGCCACACCACACTGAAAGTCACACACACTCTGAAATCCACACCACACTGAAAGTCACACACACTCTGAAAGCCACACCACACTGAAAGTCACACACACTCTGAAAGCCACACCACACTGAAAGTCACACACACTCTGAAAGTCACACACACTCTGAAAGCCACACCACACGTAAAGTCACACACACTCTGAAAGTCACACACACACTGAAGCCTTCACTTCAAATGCTGTTCTCTAGCCAAGTACGCTTTCCCAGTTTTTGATTCCTAGCTACCCATTCTTTGTTGCATTCAGATTTACAGTGCCTTTCTCAAGTTCAACATGTGTAAGAATGGAATCAAGATGTTTTCTTCCAAAGTGATCCCAAGCACCACTTTCCCACATCTGTTGATAGAATTTGGTCTTTTATTTGCTTAAATTAATTACTATAGTGGTGGTTTGAATGAAAATGACCCCGGTTAGTGGCACTGTTTGGGGAGATCTTAGAAGGTGTGGCCATGCTGGAGGAAGCATGCCACTGGGAGCAGGTTAGAGAGTTCTTAAGCCCTGGCTGATCTCCAGTTGCTCTCCCTTCCTGTGCTGCTTGAGCACTGAGGACTCACCTTCTGCTCACACTCCAGCTGCCCCAGCTCCCAGGCCTCCCTGACATGATGGACTCTCGCCCCTTGTGAACCATAAGCTAAATAAACACTTTCTTTTAAAAGTTGCTTTGCTCAGGAAAGTAACTAATACAGCTACCTGTCAAGTTTTGTCTCTTTACCTCATTTAAAAAAATTTTTTATTTATTTTTGTATGTGTATGAATGTACTGTCTGCATGTAGGTTTTGCACCCGTGTCGTGCAATGCTGTGGAGGTCAGAAGAGGGCGTCAGATGCCCCTGGAACTGGAGTTCTCCTGGAATTGGAGTTTCAGACGGTTCTTAGCCGCCATATGGGTGCTGGGGATCGAACCTGGGTCCTCTGCAAGAGCAGTTGGTGCTCTTAACCGCTAGGCTATCTCTCTAGCCCCTTTACCTCATGTTTTACATCTCTTTTGTTTCACCATTGCTGTGAAATGTCTAGAACAGGATTACTCCCAAGCTCTGAGTCACTAAGCC
Organism: Rhizomys pruinosus; assembly: GCA_009823505.1. Classification (NCBI taxonomy): domain Eukaryota; kingdom Metazoa; phylum Chordata; class Mammalia; order Rodentia; family Spalacidae; genus Rhizomys; species Rhizomys pruinosus. The sequence continues at coordinate 1,086,102 of VZQC01009966.1, forward strand.
ATCATCATCTTTTGCCGAACAGAACAGTAGCAACATCCTTGTATCGACACTTCAGTGTGCTGTTTTTAACATGTCAAATACAGATCCTATTAAGGCACCAGTTTAGGACCCTTCTCTACATGAAAACCCAAAGTACCTACACACTGACCTCAGAATATAAGCCAAAGTCCTTACAAGGTGTCACATTATCAGGCTTTGGGTTCTTAAGTGATCTGTGTTCCCCCGGCACTGTCTATCGTGCACTGAGCCCTGGTGAGCCTTGAATGTTTCTTGGTGTGCTTTGAATGTTCCAAAGTTGCTACTGCTGAGCATATTCAGCTCTTTTTCAGTAAATGATGTTCTATATTATAGTCTCTAATTCTCTGTAGCAGTTTGCAAACTTGACTTGATCTCCATGGTTAAACAAGTAGACTTACCCAAAGAACTAATAAGTAACATATCCAACAGATACTTGAACAATAGTGCTTATTGTGGCACTATTCACAGCAGCTGTGACATGTTATGAAAGCATCCTAGGTATCCACAAACAGAGATGGGCAAGGAAAACATGGCCTCTATACACAATGGAACTTTTTTTCAGCCCAAAGAAGGTTCTATTATATTCTTTGCAGGAAAATGGATGAAACTGGAGACTATCATATTAAGCAAATTAAACCAGTCTCAGAAAAACACACATTATACATTTTCTCTCATGTGTAGTTCCTAGAATTTATACCTTCATATAAAATCCTGTATGCATGTATGAGAAGAAAACAGAAATGAAGTTGTCTAAGGAACTAAAGAGACTTAAGGGAGGGGAAAGGGTAAAAAAAAAGGAGGGCAAGTGGAACAGGGGAGGGTGGGACACTCAGCCTAAACAACACAATTCTAAGAAAATAAGTAAATAAATGAATTAAATAAATTAATGTATAAAATGTTTAAGGGTATGTGTTTGCATGTGTCTTTTTTATTTTTGTTCCAAGAAAACAGATTTCAAGGCTCTCTGTAAGTTTGTTTTTGTTTATTATTTCTGGTCATTATCATTCACAGTATCTTGCTTCTTTGCATATTGGAATATGAGTGTATACTTGATATTCTATTTTAAATTTATTTGTAGAAATTATTTGATATATTGGGTGATATCATCCTCCTATAGTATTTTCCTCATTTTATCAGATACTGGAGTAGTACTAAGAAACGATTCCTTTAATTTAAGATTCTGAAATTATATTTTCTTTTTCTTTAAATTTATTTATTTATTTATTTTTTTAAGGGATTCTACAATACAATGACACAGTTGTTTGCAGATAGCATTGAC
>VZQC01009966.1:1100372-1190778 GCA_009823505.1 Rhizomys pruinosus
TTTTCAGTCTTTTAAAATTTTTCGATGCCGAAGTTTACTGTTTCGGGCCAAAGTTTACTTTTTCAGTCAATTCTTTGACCCAGTCTTGTTTTTGTTTTTTGGGCGTTTCCCTCAATTTGTCTTCTCAAATATAGGCATAGATACACATCACAAAATTTCCAAAAATTCATGATGTCGGAAAAATGGAACTATAGGTAGAATTCTAGAAACATGTTTAGGGATCACATTTTAACAAACAGAGTTGATAAGCAGGTAAAAAAAATATTACTTGTATGTTCCTAATTACAAATAGCAGTTGATGATATTTTAAGGTATTTTTTTATGGTAACAATCAGGTAGTATATTTACAAAAGAAAAAAAAAAGAAAAAAACTCAGTTTGCCTTAACAAATAAGGATTGGTGCTAGGATCCACAAATGAGAGTGCACCATCATTGTTGTTTTTTCTGGGACTGTGGTTTCTTCGCATAAACAGTTTCGTTCTTGTTGTTGTTAACATAAACAGAGTTGCTGTTTTCCACTCCGTTACCTGCAATAAGGTATAATGTCATTCTTTTTTAATTAATGTAATAATGTAATTTTTAATTATATATGTTACAAGATTATCCACATCCTAGACCCGTGGTTCAGTGTTCCCCACCCTCTGCCCCCCCCACCACCAGAGCCATGTATCTCCGCCAAACAGATTTTCATTCTTATATCAGTCCTTTCTCGATTTCTCCAGTGGAAGGTTTAACTGTGTTGTGAGCAGAATTCCACTGTTTCAGTCCATTTCTTTGATGCAGTCTTTCTGTGTGTTGTGTTTTGTTGTTGTTTTGTTTTCCATATGCATCACTGCCCAACTCCTTGGACAAAACTCAAGTGGCGCGTGCACAAGAAATACTTTACAACTAGGTAATTGCCACTATATCCACAGATAGGGATACCATTTTCTATTCGTTTTTTCTGGGACTGTGTTATTCTCCTCAGCATGATTCTTCTAGCTCCAGCCATTTTCCTGCAAAGCCATGATGTCATTTTCTTAAACTGCGAACGTAGAAACTCCATTGGTGTAGATGTACCACATTTTTCTCTATCCACTCATCAGTTGAGGGGCAATTTGGGGTTGTTCCAGCTCCTTGCTATTGGAAGGAGAGCTGAAATAAACATGGCCGTGCTTGTATCTCTGAGGGGGTGAGTCTTGGGGGTACATGCCTCAGGAGATGGTATGGCTGGGGTCAGGTGCACAAGTTCATTTCAAGGTGCTTCCAAGGGTTTCTCCCACACTGCCTTTCTTAGTGGCTGTACGAGCTTGCATTTCCACCAGCATTGGATGAGTGTCCCCTTTCCCACAACCTCCTCAGCACTAGATCATTTGTTTTCTTGATCCTAGCCAGTCTTATGTGGAGTAAGATGAATCTTAAAGTGGTTTTGATTTGCATTTCCTTAATGATTCATGATGTTGAACAGTCTTTTAAGGTGTTTCTCAGCCATCTCTATTCCTCACTTGTGAAGTCTCTGTTAGCTCTTGCTCCATTATTGAAGGGTCATTTGTTTTCTTTCTTCTTTGTTTTTTTGAGTGTTATATATTCTGGAAAATCTAATGCTTTATCAATGTTTCTCAGTGAAGGTTTCTTCCTACTCTGTGGGATTTCTCTTCACTTCTGATTGTTTCTTTTTGATACAGAAGCTTTTTGAGTTTGATGAGGTCCCATTGTCAATTGTCGACCTTAATTCTGTGTAGCTGCTGTCTATTAAGAAAGTCTTTTCCTACGCCTATCTTGTAGGCTAGCTGCCAAAACTTTTTCTTCTATCCCTCAAGTTTCGGGTTTCACGTATGAGTTCTTTAATCAATCTGGAGTTGACCTTTTGTACAGAGTGAGAGGTAGGGGTTAATTTCATTTCCTTCTCCAAGTGGTGATCGTTTTGCCAACACCACTTTTGCTGTCTTCTTTTCTCCATTCGTGTCTTCTTGGCCCCCTTGTCAAAATGGAGATGCGAACTTGTATATGTTCACGTTTTGGAGTTCCGGTTTTTGTTCCATTGGTCACAGGTCATTTTTGTGCCCAGGGACCAGGCTGTTTTTTTATGACTAAGCCCTGTAGTATAGTTTGAAGGTCTGTGTATAGAGAGCCCCCTGTGTGCTCTTTTGCACCCAGGGTTTGTTTTGCTTTTCAGGGTCTTTTGTTTTCCAATGAATGTAAGGGACTTTTCCCCCCCAAGCCCTTGAAGATACTCTTGGTGATTTTATTGGGATTGCATATAAATATATACAACATAGTTTGGGTAAATGGACATTTTTTACCAGGTTAATTTTCCCAATCCACGAGCATGGGAGGCTTTTCCCACCTTCTATGAAGGTCCTCTTTATATTTCTTTCTTTGAAGGGGTTGAAAATTTTTGTTGTAGGATCTTTGTTCTTTTTGGTTAGGTTTGTCCTAGGTATTTTGTTGTTTTTTGAGGCAATACTGGTGATGGGAAGGTCCTTTACTTACTTCTTCTCCAGTTGCTTGTTCTTTGGTGTAAAGAAAGCCATTTGATTTTTTTTTTTTAGGTTAATTTTTATACCTGCCACTTGTTGAAGCTGTTATCGTTTCGAGGAGTTTCTGGTGGAGTGTTTTAGCAATCCCTTAAGTATAAACAATCATATCATAAGCAAATAGGGCTAGACTGACTTTCTCTGTTCCAATAGTACTCCTTTAATATCCTTTTCTTGCCTTATTGTCTCTAGCAAGTGTTTCAACACTATATTGAAAGGGAGTGGGTGATGAGGGGGCAGCCTTCCGAGTTCCTGACCTTTAAAGGGAATGTTTCTGTCACTCTATTTCCCCATTTAGGATGATATTGGCTGGGTTTTCCTGTATAGCTTTGATTACATTGAGGAATGATCCCTCCCAATCCAATTCCTTCTAGGAATTTAAGCATGAAGGGATGCCTGATTTTTGTCGAAGTCTTTTTTTTCTGCATCAATTGCGTGATGGGTAGTTTTTGTGCCTATTCATTTCTATTTTTTGTGCTTGATGATATTTATTGCTTTTTGTACTGTGTGAACCACCCCTGCACCTCTTGGTTGCATCCAAGTTGGTCTCGATGGATAATATTCTTTGCTGAGTCTTATGGATTTGCCAGTATCCCTTTTTCAGAAGTTTTGGCATCTGTGGTGGAATTAGGGAGCGTGGTCTATAGTTCTCTCCTTTTTTAGTTAGTATTATCTTGCGGCTGGTTTTGGATTATGAGTGATGCTGGGTCATAGAAGGAATTTGGGGAATCCCTGCTGTATCCCTTCTAAACAATTTCAGTATAATGGTTTGTAGTCATTTGAAAATTGTTTGAAGGAATTCTGCTGTCAACTGTTGGGCCTGGGCTTTTTGTTAGGGGGAGGTTTCTATTACATTTCAATTCTTCATAAATTATGGTCTAGTTTAAAGCGTGTTGATCTCTTCTTGGTTGAGCTTTGGTAATGTCCCAGGGTTCAGTATTCATCCTTTTTCTTTCTTCTAGGTTTTCAATTACTTTAGAGTATAGGTTTTGAAGTATCATTTGATTTTCTGGATCTTTTTTCTTGTCTGTTTTATTTTGCCTTTTATAGTTATTATTTATCTTTGGTTTTTTCCTTTTTTTTTTTTCTTCTTTTGGTTACTTGGCTAGAGGTCTATCTGTTTATTATTTCAAAGAACCAACTGTCGGATTCCATGATTTTTTTTTGTATTGTTTCTTTGTTCTATTTCATTGTTTGCTGATCTGCATTTTTGTTTTTCTTCCTGTCGTTGTGGTTTAAGTTTGTTGTTTTTGCCTCTCGAGTGCTTTTAGCTGAAGTGTTTCAGATCATTTTCACTTGTGCTCTTTCTGTTTGTCTAAACCACCCAGGGCCTATAAACTTTCCCTCTTTATAAAAAAAACAATATTTATTTTATATTTTATTATTTTTGTATGGTATGAGTGTACTGTCTGCATGTAGGTCTTTGTGTACCCGTGTGATGCAATGCCGTGGAGGTCAGAAGAGGGTCTTGGGATTCCCCTGGAACTGAAGCTTTCCTGGAATTGGAGGCACAGACGGCTCTCAGCCACCATGTTGTGTCGGTTTGCGTGGGGAATGAACCGGGTTCTTCAGCAAGAGCAATCGGTGCTCTCAGCCGCCGCCAGTCCATTTCCCTCTCCAGCCCCTAAACTCCCTCCTCAGGAGTGCTTTAAGTGATCCCATAGTTTGTTGTTGTTGTACTTATCCATGTCATTCGTTCAGGAATGCTTGTTTTTTTTTTTTTTTTGGTCTTTTCAAGGACGGGGTCTCCCTGTAGCCCGTGTCTAGGGGTCCTGATTCACTCTGTAGACCAGGCGGCCTTGAAATCACAATGCTCCCCTGCCCTCTGCCTCCCCAGTGCTAGGATTAACGGCATGCCCCACCACGCCCGGCTCCAGGATTGCTTTTATTTCTTTACTTATCTCTTCCTTGACCCATCATATTTCAGTAGTGTGTTTAGTCTCTATGTGTTTCTTATAGGCAGTAGGGCTTATCCTGGTGTTGATGTTGAGCTTTACTGCACTTTGGTCTGATAGAAGCTGGAAAATTATTTCAATCCTTTTTTGTTTTGTGGAGGTTTCTTCTGTGTCCCAGGGTGTGGTTGATTTTGTTGAAATGTTCCATGGGGTGCTTGAGTAGAAAGTGTATTCTCTGGTTATTGGGTGGAATATTCCGTAGAGGTCTCTGAGGTCCATTTGTTGTATCATATCATTCAATTCCAATGGCTCTCTGTGTATTCTTTGTACTGTTGCCCTTCAAAGGGCTCAGTTGGGTTTTGCAGCCCCTACTATGGGTGTACTGGGATTAGTGTGTGACTTGTTGTCCTGCGAATTGTCTTTATAACGTCTGGTGCACCAGAGTTTGGGCCTAATATATATATAGATATATATATATATATATATATATATATTCATAATTTTGAAATTTTCATGGTAAATTGTTCCTTGATAATTATGTAATGGCCTTCTTTGTTCTGATTTTTTTCCTTTTTTTTTTTACTTTGAAGTCTATTGTCTTGATATAAAATAGCAACACCTGCTTTCTTTTGGTTCCCATTTGCTTGGAATATTTTTTTCATCCTTTCATTTTTAAAGGTGGTGTCTGTCCTTTAAGGTAAGATGTGTTTCTTGTCGACAGCCTATAGATGGGTTCTGTTTTCTAATCCAATTCCCAGTCTATGTCTTTTTATTTGGGGGAAATCCGTCCATTAATATTTAAGGTTATGATGATAGGTTTGTGTTTTTTCCTTTTGCCTTATTATCATTTGGTTTGGGTTTAGGTTTTTGCTTCTGCATTTATTGATTTCTCTTTCTAGGTGCCTGGGGATGGTTGCTCCTTTTCTTCTGTCCTTTTGGAATTTCTTCAAGTATTTTCTCTGAAGGGTTGGTGTTCTGGACATGTATTCTTTCATCTTTTTTATATCACGAAGGTTTTTCTCTCTCCTCAACCCACAATCACCATTTTTGCTGGGTATAGTAACTGAGCTTGGCATCTATGTCCTTTACCACTGGGCATGCTTTGCTCCAGGTTTCTTCTTGCTTCAAGTTTGCCACTGAGAAGTCCGTTGTAATTCTGATAGGTTTCCCCTTATAGGTCATAGGTCACTTGTTGTTTTTCTTTGTGGCTTTAAAGATTTTGTCTTTGTTTTGGGTGTAGTGTTTTAACTATGACATAGCATGGAGAATTTATTTTCTGGACCTGTCGTTGGAGTTCTATTTGGCTTCTTGTATTTCTATTGGTTTGTCTTTTTTAGTTTGGGGAAATTTTCATTATTATTCTGTCGAAGATCTGGTCAATGCCATTCTCTTTGGATTCTTCTCTTCCTCTCTTCCTATGATGCTGAGGTTTGCTTTTTTCTTAGTGTCCCACATCTCCTGGTTGTTCCAGTTTTGTGTATTTTTAAAATTTTTCATAATCGGGCTGGAGCGATGGCCTACGGGTTAAGCGCGCGAGCGGCTGGAGAGTCAGCCTAGCGGTTAAGAGCATCGCTCTTAAGAGGACCCGGGTTCGATCCCCGCACCCACATGGCGGCTGAAGAAAACCGTCTGCAAACTCCAATTCCAGGGGAGACTCCAGTTCCCAGGGGAACCGAGACCCTCTTCTGAACTCCGCGGCGGCTTCACGACACGGGTGCACCGATTTGCATGCAGACAGTATTTTTTTTTTTTTTTTGCTCAGTGTTGCTTTGTCTATTCAGGGTCTTTTGTTTTTCCATATGAATTTAATGATTTTTTTCACACCAGGAACATTATTTACTCCCATGTGGATTACCAGCAAGGGCCTCCTGCAAGGGCTGCCTGTAGACTCATGGTGGAACAGAGCAGCATGGCAGGGAGAGTGTTGGCAGCTGGGGTCCACCTATTTATACCCATGGGGTGGGACCTCAGGTATGGAGGAAGGGGTCAGAAGATTGACAGCTTCTGGAGGAAGTGGGCACCTGTGTCCCTTGGAATTCTGGGAAGCCCAGACCTAACATTCCAGCCTTTTGCTTATGATAAGGAAATGGGGCACTGTTCTCTCTTCTGTATCTGCTTCAGAGCTGATGGAGGGCGAAGTCTTACTAAACTGGTTTTCCATTTTGGCTGCTCTGGGTGCTCTGCCCAGTGGGTTTGGTCCAGATCGATAGTGGCCAGTACTTAGTGGATATTCTCTCTGCAACTGAAAAGAGAAGCTCGTTGAGTCTTATGAGTATACCAGTGTAGGGACTTCACAGTACCAACAAAGGGGGGGTGGGCTTCTGGGTATATTATTAATTGGAGGGTCCCTGCCTAGGGTCTGCAGAAGGAGAGAGAACCCGTACCTTGGTTTGAGGAATTGGCAAAAAAGTTTTAGTACACAGAGCTCTAGAATGGGGGCCAGCTTTAATACACAGGGCTCCAGAATGGGAGGCATAACCATGAGAATATAAAAGGTGGTATTTTCTGGCATGGACATTAAATTTGTCATCTATCTGAGATATTTTCTCATATGAGACACAGTAGATTCCTAACTTGGCACAGTAGGTCTCTCACCTATATTTCTGATGATAGTTATTTCATTTTCTCTTCTTTAGATTACAGTTTCCTGTTAGGGTGTTTAAAACCACACAGTTAGCTCAGATAAATGAAATTAGTTTTGGTATTAAGGTCAGTTGAGGTTCTGGTCCTTAGGGGCTCACTAAGGCCTTTTTTCCCCCTAGGTCTATGAAGAAGCTCATAGGGAATTTAATTGCAATTGCATTGAATCCTACTTTGAGTAGGATTGTCATTTTCACTATATTAATTCTTCTAATCCATGAGCATGGGAGGTCATTCCATCTTCTGGTATCTTCTTCAATCTCCTTCTTCAGGGATTTAAAATGTTATTTGTAGAGATTTTTAGTGTCTTTATTCAGGTTTGTTCTTAGTTATTTTTGAATTTTTTTGAGGCTATTGTGAATGATACGGTCTCCTTGTATTCCTTCTGCATTTGCTTGTTATTTGTATAAAGAAAAGCTACTGATTTTTCTAGGTTAATTTTGTATCCCCCCACTTTAATGAAACTATTAATCATTTCTAGGAGTTTTTTGTTGGTGTTTTTGGCATCTCTTAGGTAAAGTATTATGACATCTGCAAAAAGGAATAGTTTGACCTCTTTTCTAATTAGTATGATTTTAACTTCCTTTTCTTGTTTTATTGCTTTAGTGAGTGCTTCAAGCACTCTATTGAAAAATAGTGGAGATAGGGGGCAGCCTTGCCAGGTTCCTGACTTTAAGAGGAATACTTCTCATTTTTCCCCATTTAGAATGATGTTGGCTGTGGGTTTGTTGTATGTGGCTTTAATTATGTTGAAGAATGTTCCCTCTTGCCCAATTCCCTCTCGGACTTTAAACATGAAGGCATGTTGAATTTTGTCAAAGGACTTTTCTGCATCAATTGAGATGACCATGTGGTTTTTATCTTTCTGTCCATTTATGTGCTTTATGATGTTTATTAATTTACCTATGTTGAAACATCCCTGCATCTCTAGTATGAATCTGACTTCATCATGGTGGGTGACTGTCCTAGTTTGCTTTTCCATTGCTGTGACAAAACACTCTGACCAACACCAACTTGGGGAGGAAAGGATTTATTCAGCTCATATCTCCTGGGTCACAGTTTATCACTTAGGGAGGCCAAGGTAGGAACTCAGAGAAGGAACCTGGAGGCAGGAGCTGAAGCACAGGCCATGGGGAAATGCTGCTTACTGGCTTGCTCCACTGGCCCATGCCCAGCCTGCTTTCTTATACAGTACACAACAACCTGCCCAGGAGTGGCACCACCCACAGTGGCCTGGGCTCTCCCACATCACTCAACAATCAAGACAATACTCCACAGACATGGCCACAGGCCAGTCCAATGGAGCCAATTCCCCAATTGAGGCTCCCTCAACCCAGGTGTGTCAAGTTGACACTAAAGCTGTCCAGCACAATGACCTTTTTGATGAGTGCCTTGTTCGTATGTGGTTTGCAAGTATTTTGTTGAGAATTTTTGCATCTATGTTCATTAATAAAATGGGTCTAAAGTTTTCTTTTTTGGTTGTATCTTTGCCTAGTTTTGGTATTAGAGTGATTCTGGCTTCATAGAAGGAATTTGGGAGATTTCTCTTTATTTCTATCCTTTTGAAAAATTTTAGTAATAATGGTTGTATGTCCTCTTTAAATGTCTTACAGAATTCTGCCATAAATAGATCTAGGCCTGGGCTTTTTTAAATTGGGAGTTTTTTTTCTACAGTTTCAATTTACTCATATGTTATGGGTCTGTTTAAGCTGTCTATCTTTTCTTGGTTAAGCTTTGGTGATTTCCATGATTCCAGATATTCACACATTTCTTTTAGGTTTTTGAATTTAGTAGAGTGTAGGTTTTTAAAGTATTCCTGTATGAGTATCTGGATCTTTTCATTATCTATTGTGATGGTTTGCTTTTCATCTCTAATTCTATTGATTTGGAATTGCTCTTTCTTTTGGTCAACTGGGCTAGAGGTCTATCTATCTTGTTTATCCTTTCAAAGAACCAGCTCTTGTATTCATTGATTCTTTGTATTGTTTCCTCTGTTTCTATTTCACTGATCTCTGCTCTGATTTTTTGTTATTTCTTCCTGTCTGTTGTGTTTAGGATTCATTTGTTGTTGTCTCTCAAGTGTTTTTAGTTGCAGTGTTAGGTCATTTATTTGTGCTCTTTCTGTTTTCTTAATGTAGGCACTTTGGGTTATAAATTTCTCTCTTAGAACTGCTTTTAAATTGTCCCATAGGATTTGTTGTATTTTATCATCCTTTTTGTTTAGTGCCAGGAATACTTTTATTTCTTTATTTATTTCTCTCTTGACCCATTCATTATTCAGGAATGTGTTGTTTAGTCTCCATGAATTCTTGTGGATAGTAAGGCTCCTTCCGGTGTTGATACTAAGCTTTGTTGCGCTGTGGTCTGACAGAATGCTTAGAATTATTTCATTGTTTTTCTATTTGCTGAGGTTTGCTCTGTGTCCCAGTATATGGCCGTTTTTGAGAATGTTCCATGGGGTGCTGAGGAGAAAGTATTCTAAGGTATTGTAGTATATTCAGTAGATGTCCATTTGCTATATCATATTGCTCAGTTCAGATGTCTCTCTGTTTATTCTTTGTCCAGTTGACCTGTCTAGTGGTCTCAGTGGAGTATTAAAGTCCCCCACTATTAGTGTGCTGGGATCAGTCTGTGCTTTGAAGTCCTTAGAATTGTGCTTATAAAGTTTGATGCATATATACTTATGATTATGAAATCTTCATTGTTAATTATTCCTTTGATATAAATATAGTGACTCTCTTCATCTCTTCTGATAAGTTTCAATTTGAAGTCTATTTTGTCTGGTAGTATAATAGCAACTCATGCTGGCTTTTCAGTATCATTTGCTTGGAATATTTTTTCCATCCTTTCATCTTAAGATGGTGCTTGTCCTTGAAGCTTAGATAGGTTTTATTGTAGACAACAAAAAGCTGGATTCAATATCTTAATCCATTCTCCCAGTCTGTGTCTCTTGATTAGGGATTTCAGACCATTACTATTTAAGGTTAAGCTGTATATTGCTTCCCTTCAACTTATTTTCCACTTGAATTTTTGGTCTAGTTTTGTATTTCTGCAGTAATACTTTCATTAATTACTCTCTCTTGCTACTTGGGGATAGTTGCTCCTTTCCTCTGTCCTTTGAATTGCTTTGAGTATTTTCTGAAGGGCTTTTCTGGACATGTCCTGTTTCAGCTTATTTATGTCATGAAATATTTTTCTTTCTCCTTCAACTATAATTCACATTTTTTGCTGGAAATACTTTGGTCCAGGCTCTTCTGGCTTTCATTGTTTGCATTGAAAGATCAGCTGTAATTCTGGTGGGTTTCCCTTTATATGTAACTTGTTTTTCTATTGAGGCTTTCAGAATTCTGTCTTTGTTTTGAGTAACTAGCATTTTTACTATGATATGGTATGGGGAATTTCTTTTCTGGTCTTCTCTAGTTGGTGTTCTATGTGCTTCTTGTATTTGAATGGGTATATCTTTTTTTCAATTTGGGAATTTTTTTTTCTCCTATAATTCTGTTGATGATCTGGTCAATACTGTTATCTTGGAATTCTTCTCCTTCCTCTATACCTATGATGTGGAAGCTTGGTATTTTCATGGCTTCCTACATTTCCTGATTATTCCACTCTTGTGTTTTTTTTAACTTTTCATAATCTTTGCTTGAGCATTCCAGTTCTTCCATGTTATCTTCCAGTCCTGATAGTCTATTTTCTGCTTCCTCCATTCTGTTACTGAGGCTTTCTTCTGTCATTTCCTGTTGACTGGATGAGTGTTCAATTTCCTTTTTCATTTTAGCCTCAGATTTCTTCAGTAGTTCCACTTCTTTCTGTTGTTTATCACTCTCTCCCTGTAGTTCTTTGATTCATCTGTCTGAATGTTCTTTATAGCCCTTGACTTCTTTGATTTATTTGAGTATGTCTGTGATAATTCTTTTAAGATCTGTGTCCTAGATTACCTCCAGCAAGTTCTCATTGTAGGAATCTTCTATAGGACTAGTAGAATTTGGTTCAGATTATTTGGTTTTCCCATGTTATTGACTTTTGCTGTGCTTTTGGCATGTGGATTTATTTTGTTGTTTGTATTCTGTTATGAAACTCAACTGTTTCTTTGCTGAGTTGGAGGCTGCCTTTGCTTGTTTTCTTCAGATTCCTTCATTGTCTTATTAGTTATGAAAGGCTGAGTAGTTTAGGCTTCAGGTTTTCACTTTTGGTTTTGTACTGAAGGGACCAGCCAGTTCTTGTGCTTCCAGTCAGGAGCTTCTCTAGAGGCCCAGGAGAGATAACAATCAGGTCAGCTTGAACCCTGCACCCTTTGTTTGAGTCTACTGTCTCCCCAGGGCTGGATGCTCAGCCTGTAGCACTGGGCCTCCCCATGGTGCGTTCAGGGGAGCCGTCTGCTTCAGCGTGCCTGTGTGGGCCTACCTGGGCCAGGCCTCCCTGCAGGGTGATCTCAAGGCACCACCTGCTTCAGCATGCCTGCACAGGCCTATCTGAGACTACTAATTCTTAAAAAATGAAATAATTTCATCTGCCGTTGTCATAATTATTAAGTGATATCTGATACATTTACTTTGAAAAGAAAATAATCGAATTTAAGGCAAAAGTTCAGTTTAGCTTTAGGCCTTCATCCTATGTGAATTATCTGTCTTAAGCAGAATATGTTCTGACTTTAAAAAGGGGCATAGTAATACTTCACTTTAAAAAATAAATCCAGTACTTGGGCTGGAGAGATGGCCTAGCGATTGGGAATGCCAACTGCTCTTGCAGAGGACCCGGGTTCGATCCTCAGCACCCACATGGCGGCTGAGAACCGTCTTTAACTCCAGTTCCAGGGGGATCCAACGCCCTCTTCTGACCTCCACGGCATTGCATGACATGGGTGCACAAACCTACATGGAGACAGTAGATTCATACACATAAAAAAAATAAAATTAAAAAATCCAGTACTTATAATGAATAAAATATGTGATGTCTCATCTAAGTATGAATTGAAGAATCTTTACTTCATTAATTTCTCACTTTATTTTTCTCCCTTCTTCTTTTTTTTTTTTTTTTTTGGTCTTTTCGAGACAGGGTCTCCCTGTAGCCCCAGCTGTCCTGGAACTCACTCTGTAGACCAGGCTGGCCTTGAACTCACAAAGATCCGCCTGCCTCTGCCTCCCGAGTGCTAGGATTAAAGGCGTGCGCCACCACGCCCGGCTCTCCCTTCTTCTATGGAAACTCACAAGCAACTCCGAAAAGTCCGTAGATTATTCAGTATTTCACTCTCTGTACAGCCTTCGAGAAAGTGGGCGAATTTGCAGTATACACCTGCAGAGACTCCATATTTGATTGACTTTGAAAATATTCTTAGATTAGGTTCAGAAGCAGGGGCCATGCAGTTCATCAGCTTCTGTACCAAGGGGGCTTGAACAGAGGGAACAGTCAGATTGAAGTCAAGGGAGAACTCTGTTACACTTAAGGACAATCTCAGCAAATTACCATATCCCCACCAAAGGCCTAGTTTAAATATAATCCATGGACAATTAGCAGTGGAAAAACTAGTATCTTCTAAGTCTGTTATCCAATTTTCTAGTTTTGTTATTTTGTGAACTATCGAGCATCTCCGAGGTCCAAGTCCTTGAGGAGTTGCTGGGGTGAGAGAAGTGAATACGATGGCAAGGTCCTCACCTCCACAATGTGATGCCAATTGAAGAGACAGCGAACAACTAAACAGCAAGCGAGCTACCCACTTTCTCATAGAAATGCAGGCGAGCTGGCCAGATAACTGAAGGATGTTGAAACAAACTGACACAGTTGCTGCTATGCAGTGAGTCAGAATGTCTGTGGGGTTCTCAGGTCCCTGGGATGGTAATAGTATTTTAATTAGATAATAAGACTAAATCTTCCATGTGGGCCTTTGGAGAAAGGCTTCCTTCTCAAAAAGAGACACCGAGGAAGAGGGGAAAGAGGAAGAAGAGGAGGAGAAGGAAGATGGATGAAAAGAAGAAAAGAAAAAAGGAAGAAAGGAAGGAAAGAAGGAAGGAAGGAAGATGGGAAGGAGGAAGGAAAGAAAGAAATCAATGCAAAATAACTTTGATTCTTTACTGAAAGTCTTATGAACTTTTATAATCCGTCTTTTCGGATGAGCCTGGGTCAATTTATTATAGGGTTGTTTTTCTCCCAAGGTGTTCTTGAATTGCAGGCTATTTTTAAGTAATTTAGTTGATATCATTTTAAGTGTCATAGAAATAAAATTATATTGAGATAATTTTAAGTGTCTTAGAAACAAAATTGGGCTAACTTGTTGAACATATACTGTTAGGTCACAGGACTGAGCAGATCATTTATCAGCAGCATCTCACTGACTTTTTAACAGCTTTTAAATTCAGCAGTAATGGCTTTGAGCCATTTCCTGGCAAGTAAACCTTCACTGCTTCATCTTAATCATGGTAGAGTCCTGTAAACTGGGTGTTATTTTTACATTTCCATTTTATGGGGGAAGAAAACAAGTCTCCTAAGTCAGAGCAAGAAGGATTCGACCCAGAATCTGGAACTAGTTTGTATTATTAGGTTGTTAATCCCTTAGTGTTTATACTTTGCTTCTAAATTACATCTTAGTACCTAGTAGCTGTCATTCTATACTTGGAGTGAATAATTTAATAAGTGGTTACATTAATGATTCCATAATTATGCTTTACTGTTTCCAAGTCTTTATATCATTTATGCGAATAAGTTGTTTGTTGGATAGTCTACACATAGTCATTCCTTCTCATGGTGCTCTTCCTTCACCTCCTTGTCATCTTCTTCCCCTTTTCCTCATCCTCCTCCACCTCCTCCCTTTTTTCAGTGCTCGGGATTGAACCCAGGCACACACACAAATACTGTACCTAAGTTATATCCAAACCTTCATTTTGAGACAAAAAATTTCTATTAAAAATACTAATTTAATCTATGTTTTGTCTATTGGCTTTTGAAAGCATCAAATTTGCCCTTCTATTTATAGTATAAAGTATAAATCTATCACTCATATAATTAAAAATCACAGTGTGTAGTCTTAATACATACCAATCTTAGAAAATAGAATAATTGTACTTATAACTAATTTATCAAAAAGCCTTGGATAGAATAACAACTTGTTCCATGAAGTTTTTACATTTCATGGATTACATTTACGTTCCAGGAAAAATAAATGATCTGGCCTTATTAAACATAAGATAGCATATGGATAAAATGTCATTTTAATGAGCTCGGGGAGCAGCAAATGTCATTACAATGAAAGAATATTGATTTCTAAATATCATGATATATTGAAAAAAGTGTCCAACCTTATTAAGAATATTTCACACTCTGTATACAGATATTCAAATAAAGGTCATCTTCTTCAATTTATGCAGCTCACACGTGCTTCTTGTTGCTATGCTTGCAAGCGTTGCTATGCTGGAGTGACTGAGAGGCACAGTGCCACAGCAGGCCTAGATGTCAGGGAGAAGATGAGCTAGCTCCCATTCCAGGTCCAGCTGGGCCTACAGAGGATGAGGCAGGGGTTCCATGTGCTACAGGAAGAGCTGTGTACCACGCGATAAATTTGACTCTACTAGAAGTCATTTTCTCCATCGCCCCCTCTCCCCCCAGCCTGCCCCTGTTCACACTATTAATGAAGTGCATGTTGTGTGTGGAGAGGCCCAAGTCAGAACAGATTACCATTGAGGTTCTGATTGAGGGAACAGGCAAGGAAGGGTCAAGCTCTGTCTGTATCTTACACACTCTCATCAGTTTGCTGCGATGTGAGTTCCAAGGGAAAGCAGTTCTGAATGACAGATGAGGAGTCTGATTGTGCCTTGGGTGACTCTGGTATTGTTTCTTTGGAAGATGAAACTGGCTTCTCAGAGCAGGCTGGTGCATCGGGAGCCTGCATGGTCATCTGTCTTTTGGGGACTTTCACATCCTCACTTGGTCGTCTTTCACTGTTTTTTTAAATGTATATTTTATTTGTTTCTATGTGCATGGATATTTGCTTGTATGTGTTTAAGTGCACCCATGGATGCAATTACCCAAAGAGGCCAGAAGAGGGCAGAAGATGCCCTGGAACTAGAGTTATTGATGGCTGTTGGAGGGTGTGTGGGTGCTGGATACAGAAATGCAGACTTCTGCAAGAACAGCCGGTGGTTTTAACTCTGAGCCATCTCTCCAGCCCTACTACTTTTTCTCTTCCTATGTAACCTAGCTATAAGCAGGACATGGCTGCTGCATATAGTCGTATTCGTAGCAGAGGCAGGAATGTGATATGCTTGACACAGCTTGGGGTAGTATGAGAGCCTGTACTGCAAACAGCACACCCAAACCCAAAGCATAACTCAGAGAATTTCCTTATGTTACAAACTTTGTAATTTTTTTTTTATTGATGCTTTGTGTATTTCATACAACATTTTCCAATTCAGTTCAGGCATATATCCCCTTCCCTTCCTCCCACCCCACCCCTACCCATCCCAGATCATGCATTCTGCCATAAGTTTTCTGCATCTTTCTCTACTTTTTTGTTTTGTTTTGTTTTCATTTTTTTTAACAATAAGTGATAATTTGTGAGTACAAGCATCCTTCATGTAAAACCAATTTGCAAGCAGTTGTGCCCAAACCCACACAGCTCATGGGTCCCACCATCCAGCAGGGGGGGGTTGTATGTTCAATCAAGTTGATCAAATGAGTGTCCAGTCTATATTGTTGTAGTTTCACCATTAACCCCAATCGAAGCCCTTACATTCTACCACGCCCCCTCTTCCGCAGATTGTTCCCTAGGCTTAGAAAAGGGGCACAGGTGGATGAGAAGCAAAACACTCTACTTTCTCTGGAGCTGATGTCTTGGTCTCTAGTCAGTTCTGGCTGTTTTCTTTCATGGGCTGCCAGCTTGTCCAGGCATAACCTTTCGATCCTACTAATGAAGCACATGCAATTAGATATTTAGGTATTTAAACAGTATAATATATAGCCTTTCGATCCTACTAATGAAGCACACGCAATTAGATATATAGGTATTTAAACAGTACTAATTGTTATGGTAGGTTACTTTGGTATAGACACAGATGTTTGGATGGTATGTTAATTCATGAATTACATTTTCTTCTGTTAAGTATGGCAGGGTCTTCGTGTGGTTTATAACATCTCCTAACCATTAGAGGATGTAAGCTTGTGGCATCAGCCGTGGGTTATTCCTCCAAGGAGAGAGCTAATAGCCAATTAGATTTGGGATATACAGACATATGGCTGCCACTGCTGCACAGTATTTCCAGGCAGATGAGGTGTAGCTGGTGCTGACGGAGGAGTCTTGCTTGACTCAAGGAGACCTATATTTGCTTTATTGGTTTAGTGGCCTTTGGTAACACTCTCTGGCATTCCAGAGACCATCTGTATACTTGCAAGTGCGGTCTCCATACATCTTTCCCATGTTTATATCAGGTCTTCAACAGCAGGGCCTTATCGCCTCTCTTCCTGCAGATATCCCAGTTTGGAGGCAAGGAGCCTTTACCTTTTGTGGGGGCTTGGATCCCCTGGCCAACATCTCCTTGGTAGAATAATCCATTGTTGATGTCAGAGCTCCTGTATTAATATATTTTGCTTAAGTGCATAGCTTAAGGAGACTTTAGCATTATATTTGGTTCTGAATAGAGAATAATCCTTTTCACAGTTTCTATGTCCATTAGTCAATTAAAGAAGGCAGTTTTACCGATTTTACAAGAGAATACCTCTATAACAGCTGGCTCCAATCTACAGCTGGAGAACGACCTCATCATCATCATATTTCTCCTTATTCTATTGGGGGGAGTTAAGAAAGTCTCTTGTATTAAAACCTTTGCGGCACCTAGAAGGTAAGCTTCGTTAGGATTCATTAAAAATAGTTGTTACTAGTAGGATCCACAGAGGGGCCTGATGTCTGCAGCAATCTGAGGCATTTCTTCCCTTCAATGCCCAGAGGAGTCAATCCTTCTGCTGGCACTTTCTGGTACATCCTACTCACTGCAAAGCTGCATTTTCTTTCTCAGCCATTAAGTTGGTGATACTCTGGCCTGTTGGAACATACAAATCCTTTCCCGTAGTTAGTTTTAAGATTTGGGTTGCAAGGTTTTTTGACAAAAAGTTTTCATATCTATCTATATCCCCCTTTTTTATTTAAGGTTTTTATTTTTGACCCATGAGTCTCAAAAGAGCAGTTGTTTTATACATACCTATAGGGTGGAATCAAGGCACAGATTTCATCAAGTTCACCCATGCTGTTTTGGGTTACTGTATGTGATTAACTTGGGAAACGAAGTTTATTTTTGAGTTAAATCATCCTATAGGTTTTGTAATTTTTGAGTCTCTTATTGTTTATAAACACTTTTGCACTTTTAAATTTTTATTTATATTTAATTTCTAAATAATTTTCGTTCACAGAACACAAAGTGATATTTGATCTGCATATAAAGTATAAGAAAAATCAAACAAGCTCTTCAACATATCCATTTCCTTACCAAATTATAATTATTTTATGTGTGGTAAGAATTTAAAAATCTATTTTAATTTAAAAATCTATTTTAATTTTGAAGAATATGTTATTTCTAACAATGGCCCCCACACAGTGCAACTGGTCGCTAATATAGGCTCTTACCCTAAATAAAATGTCCTACCTTTCCATAACACCATCTCTTTTATCTTCACACTGGTTAGTTTACCACTGTCATCTGTAGCCTCTGAAAACCATCCCAGTACATCATAATGAGAGTACATAAAACTGTGAAGAAAGCTGTAAATTATCAACTAATTGAGAAGACAGATGATCTACCAATTATGGTTCACATACACAGCAGCGATGAAAGCCGGTGCCCTGGAACAGAAAAATACTGTTACCCTGTGAGTCAAAGTCCATTCAATTCTGACTCAAATAAGGATAAAATAAAAAGTTGAAGAAAAAATTCAAGAAAATAAGACCTGAAAAAAATTTAAGAGTGAGAGGGAAAGTGATATTTATGAGATGGAGTCCAGGGGGCAAGCACCAAGTCCTGAGCATGAAGTTCCTGACACGGGCGCAGCGTGAGGGAGCCGCCGACAGAACCGTGCACACGTGGTTTGCACAGGGTGGATCTTAGGTTACCACTCCTTCTGAAATAAACATTTTTATTTATTATTTACCTGAAATTCGAGATCACTTTTTTCACTTTCTGTTGAAATTTTGATGGGACTGTCATTTAATCTGTAGATTGCTTCTGGTAGGACGGCCATTTTCAGGACATTAATCCTACAAATCCCTGAGCAAAAGTGGTCTTTCCATTTTCTGGTATCTTTCTTCAATGCTTTAAAGTTTTTATTTCACGTGTCTTTTATTTCTTAGCTAAATTTATTCATTCATATATAGTTTTTGCTGAATGTATTGTCAATTTTAGGAGTTTTCTGGTGGTCTTCAGGGTGTTTTGTGTATAGAATCATGCCATCTTCTTTTTTTTTTTCTTCTGGTTCAGAATGAGTTCATAACAAAGATTCTCATTATTGAACTTTGTTCTTAGTGAGGGCAAGTGGGTCATCACTGCCAATACCATCTTCAAATAATGAGAATTTTACTTCTTCCTTTCCTATTTATATCTCCTTTATTTCCATTACTTGCCTTATTGTTCTGAGTAAGACGTCCAGCACTATATTGAATAGGAATGGACAGAGCAGATATCCCTGTCTTGCTCCTGATTTTAGGGAGCTGTCTCATGTTTTTCTCCATTTAACATGACATTGGCTGTTGTATGCTCCCTTCGTTCTCTTGTGCTATGTCCCTATACTGCTCATTTCTATTTTTGTTATGAATAGCTATTGGAGTTTTTTAAAGGCCTTTCTGCATATAATAAATTGGTCACGTGATTTCTGCCCTTTGGTATAATCGTGTAGTAGATTACATTTACAGATTTACAAACTGTGCTGGACAGCTTCAGTGTCAACTTGAAAAACATGGGTCGAAGGAGCCTCAATTGGGGAATTGCGTTCTTTGGACTGGCCTGTGGCCACATCTGTAAATTATTTTCTTTATTGTTGATCGATGTGGGAAGGTCCAGCCCACTGTGGGCAGTGCCACCCCTGGGCAGATGGTCCTATATTCTCTACGAGGGCAGGCTGAGCACAGGCCAGGGGAGCAAGCCAACAAGCAGCAGTTCTCCATGGCCTGTGCTTCATTCAGCTCCTGCCTCCAGGTTCCTGCCCTGAGCTTCCTCAGTGATGAACTATGACCTATGAGATATAAGCCAAATAAACCCTTTCCTCCCTAAGTTGGTATTGGTCAGAGTGTTTTGTCACAGCAATGCAGAAGCAAACTAGAACAGAAATTGGTCCAGAGAGTGGGCTATTGCTGTGGCAGACCTGACCTGAGCGTTTTGGGGCTTTGGGCTGGAAAAGCCATTGAGTGCTCAGAGTTTGTTGCTGTGGAACTTGGAAGAGTTATGCTGAAAGAGTTGTAGACAGTAGAAGCCTGGCTTCTGTAGCTTCAAAGGGAAGTAGAGACCATCAGGTCTGTTTGTGTGATATTTTGAATTGAGAATCTGTGGGTTCTAATTGGCTGGGGCTGAAGAATCAGCTGTGATTAAGAAGACCAGAACCTGAAATGAAACTTTTGTTTTACTGTGAAACTTGATGCTGGTTAGCTGGGGCTGGTAAATCAGCTGTAAGTAACAAGAGAGCAGCATCATTGTGGTGAAATCTTCTGGGAAGAATTTCCTCAGGGTCAGCACACAGAAGCTGTGATCCAGAGAGGGCTAGAGCCTCCATCTCAAGCAGGAAGCAGGACTTGGTAATGCTTTCTATATGGTTCAGGTGTTGAAATGTGAAGGGATCACAAAGAACAGCAGAAGCTTGGCACTGAGAGAGGCCAGGAAAGGCCATTGGTGGAAGCACAGGCTTGGTTGCAGTGAAGACCCCAGGAATGCAGGGCCGTGAAGAGAAACTGAGAGTTTGTACCAGGAGAGGTCAAAGAGCCCACTGGCGAGGGTGAAGCCCCAGTTTCAGTGGAGACCCCAGCTTTTTGGAGATGCCATGTGTGGAATGGAGCTGGTCTGAGCCTATAAGATGAGCTATGTGTGCCATGGATGGCAGTCAGAGAGGTGGATCTGCCCAAACCATTTGGAGCAGCCTTGAGCTACCTTGTTGAACCTGGTTTTGCTTAATGTGTGCCCGATTCTTCCTTTTCGAAATAGGACACTTTTGGACTTTCCAGGAGCCCACAGTTAAGAGACTTTTTTTTTTGAGGATTTTTAAGGCTGTACTGTCTTGTGTCATGATATCGATATTAACATCATATATATTCTTTAACATATTTTGCAGACAAGAAATGGAAAGGTGGTAGTTTAATAGTGAGGCGTTTTGTGTGTCAAGGTGATGAGGCATCACTTCTACTGGATAGCTTTAGTGTAAACTTGACACACCTAGGTTGAGGGAGCCTAAATTGGGGAATTGCCTTCATTGGACTGGCCTGTGACCGTGTCTGTAGAGCATCTTCATGATTATTGAGTGATATGGGAAGACAATGCCACTCTTGGCCAGGTTGTTCTGTGTTGTATAAGAAAGCAGGTTGAGCATGGGCCAGGGGAACAAACCAATAAGAAGCATTCCTCCATGGTCACCTCCTGCCTCCAGGTTCCTGTCCTGAGTTCCTACCTGGGGTTCCCTCAGTGATGAACTGGGACTTGGGAGATGTAAGCCAAATAAACCCTTTCTTCCCCAAGTTGGTATTGGTCAGAGTGTTTTATCACAGCAATGGAGAAGCAAACTTGAATACTTATGTTGAACTATTGCTACATCTCTGGGATGAAGCCAACTTGATCATTGTGAATTAAATTTTTGATGTGCTCTTCCATTTGTTTTGCAGGCATTTTGTTGAGAATTTTTGCATCTATGTTCACCAAAGTGATTGGACTATAATTTTCATTTCTTGTCGGATGTTTGTCTTGGTTTGGTATTGGGTAATACCAGCTTTTTAAAAGCATTTGGGTGTGTTCCCTTTCTATTTTATGAAATAGTTTGAGGAGTATTAGTGTTAATTTAAAGTCTGGTAGAATTCTGCACTGAATACATTTGTTACTGGGCTTTTATTCGTTGTGAGTCTTGTAATTACTGCTTCTATTTCATTGGCTGTTATGGACTTGTTTAAAATCATTTATTTCATACTGATTTAGCTTTGTTGGTTGTACGCATCTGGAGATTTGCCCAGTTCCTGTAGGGGTTCCACAGTTCCTGGTGACTCTAAATCTCTGTCAGTTGATTTGCTTCCTTTTTCATCTCTGATTTTATTAATTTGGGTCGTCTCTCTTTTTCTTTTTGTCAATCTGGCTATAGGTTTGTCAATCCTGCTAATCTTTCAAACAACCAGCTTTTTGTTACATTAGTTATTTGTATTGTTTCCATCGATACTGTTTCTAGTTTATTAGTTTCATCCTTGATTTTGTTTATCTCTTCCCCTCTTAATTTTTGGTGTTGTTTGTTCTTGTTTTTCTAAGGCCTTCAAATGCCTCATTAAGTTATTGGTATGAGATGATGGCTCTAATTTTCTCTTGTAGGCATTCAGTACTATTATATTTTCCCTTAATATCGGTTTTATTTCATTGCATTGATTTTGGTGTATTGTGTCCTCATTTTCATTCAGTCATAGGATTTTAAAATTTCTGTCTTGATTTGTATTTTGACTTAATTTTCATTTAGTTTTGTGTTCATTAGTTTCCATAAGTCTGTGTACTTTCTTTAGTTTCTCTTGTAGTTGTTATCTAGAATTTATTTATTTTTTGTGGTTGGGTAGAATACAGGATGTTATTTCAATTTTCCTAAATTTTTTGAGACGCTGTATATCTTAATATGTGGTTGATTTTTGAGAAAGTTCCATGGGTTTATGAGGAGAGAGTATATCCTTTAGTGTTTGGGTAGAATGCTCTGTGATGTCTATTCAGTCCACTTAATGGTGTCATTTAATTCCAGGGTTTCTCTGTTTAATTTCTGTCTATGTTGCCTGTTGGTGACAGTGGGGGTTGCAATCACCCACCATAATTTTATTGGTGTTTGTGGTTTTAGATCTAATAGTGTTTTTTCTTTTATGAAGTTTTGTGCCCATGTGTTTGGTGCATAAGTATTTAGTTATATCTTCTTGGTGCATTTTTTTCCCTTAATGAGTGTGAAGGGTTCTTTCTTATCTCTTTTGACTAGTATCTGTTTGATGTGTGTTTTCTCAGAAATTAGAAAAGGTGTGCCTGGTGTTTTTTCTTGATTTACTTTGTCTTGGATACCTTTTAAATCTTTTCACCCTAAGGTGGTATCTATCTGTGATGATGAGTTATGGGTTTTTGGAGGAAAGAGAAAGATGGATCTTGTTTGCAAATCTAGTCTTTTAGTCTATGTGTCTTTATAACCTAGTCTATTAGTCTACGTGCCTTCATAACCTAGTCTATTAGTCTATGTGTCTTTATAACCTAGTCTATTAGTCTGCATGTCTTTATAACCTAGTCTATTAGTCTGTGTGTCTTTATAACCTGGTCTATTAGTCTATATGTCTTTATAACCTAGTCTAGTAGTCTATGTGCCTTCATAACCTAGTCTAGTAGTCTATGTGCCTTCATAACCTAGTCTATTAGTCTATGTGTATTTATAACCTAGTCTATTAGTCTACATGTCTTTATAACCTAGTCTATTAGTCTGTGTGTCTTTATAACCTGGTCTATTAGTCTATGTGTCTTTATAACCTAGACTAATTAGTCTATGTGTCTTTATAACCTAGTCTATTAGTCTACGTGCCTTCATAACCAAGTCTATTAGTCTGTGTGTCTTTATAACCTAGTCTATTAGTCTACATGTCTTTATAACCTAGTCTACTAGTCTGTGTGTCTTTATAACCTGGTCTATTAGTCTATGTGTCTTTATAACCTAGACTATTAGTCTATGGTCTTTATAACCTAGTCTATTAGTCTATGTGTCTTCATTGAGTCCATTAAGTTTAAAAGTTATTACTGAATAATATGCACTAACTTCTCTTATTTTGTTGTGGTGGCATTGTTTTCTTAGACCGCTTTTGAGTTTTTGAATTTTTCATTTATTCCATGTGCTTTCTTGGGTGTGTTTAACCTTCTCTTTAGATCATGGTGTTCCTTCTAGTTTTCTCCATAGAGCTGGTTTAGTTGCTGGCCGTAAGTTCTTTAAATCTGTTTTCATCATGGAAATGTTTTCTTTCTCTTCCAATCAGCACTGATATTTCTCTGGGCATAATAGACTGGGTTGGAATAGCCTTTCAAACTTGTCCTCCAGCTCCCCACACCTCCACCTGAAATGCCAGGTGTTGTCTGATAGGCCTGCCTCTATATGCGAGTTGGTCTTTTTTGTAGCTTTCATCGTCTTCTATTTGTTCTGTAGATTGGCCGCTCTGATTACTGTGTGATGTGGGGCCCTTCTGCCTTGGTCCTCTCTACTTGGGGTTCTGCATGGCTCTTCCCCCTTAATAGGCCCCTCTTGCCTTAGATGTGGGAATATGCTTTATGATTCTGTGCTTTTCTTATTATTTCTGTGCCTCTGACCCATGCTCTTCTTTTTCTGTATGTGATTCATAGGTTTGGTGTTTTACAGCGTCCCAGAGCTCCTACACGTTCTGGACACCTTTAAGGCAGTGTGTCAAGCTACTTCAATGAACCAGTTCTTATTCTCATGCTTTTCTTTTTCCTTTATACTTTTCAAATTTAATTAAAATCAATTTAAGTAAATTAATATTTGATTATTAAATTAAAGTACATTATTTTAGTAAACTATCAATTTTGCTGAATGTCTACCACATTTATATTTCCAGGCAAATCTTTCATCATCATCCTCCACTGTATCTGAGAGCCAACTGGTAAGTATATTGTTACTAAGTCATAGACCTCCTTCAGAAAATCTTATTTGTCAAGACAACTTCATTTGAAAGAATATGAGCAGGGAATACATAAGTTTACTCCTTTAATTGTCTAACAAAATCTACTGATGTTTTATTAAAACTCCATGGTGATTGCTTCTCAGTGACAAACACGTAAGACAATTCATAGATGAAAACTGCATTAAATCACAACTAAATAAACAGCCGTGTTAGAACAGAAGGCAGAAGAAAGCGTCACTGGAATATAGAGACAGATGGGATCACTTTTTGCTTCTGAGACAGGGTCTCCCTTTCACCCCAGCTGGACTGGAATCCCCTATGTATAGCACACTGGCCTCCATCTCATAGAGAACTTCCTGCCTCAACCTCCTTTGTGTTGGGATTAATGAGGTGGCTAATTTGCTGAGGAAGATAAAAAAAACTTCAGGGAGAAGGTGAAAAGAGACTTAGAGCCATTTTAGGATGCCTGGAAATGAAGGAGGCAGTCACACATGAGGTTAGCATGTGACGGAAGCATTCATGTAGGTGGGTTAGCATGTGAAGGAGGCAGTCACACAGGAGATTAGCATGTGAAGGAGGCAGTCACACCGGAGGTTAGCATGTGAAGGAGGCAGTCACACAGGAGGTTAGCATGTGAAGGAGACAGTCACACAGGAGGTTAGCATGTGAAGGAGGCAGTCACACAGGAGATTAGCATGTGATGGAAGCATTCATGTAGGTGGGTTAGCATGTGAAGGAGGCAGTCACACAGGAGATTAGCATGTGAAGGAGGCAGTCACACCGGAGGTTAGCATGTGAAGGAGGCAGTCACACAGGAGGTTAGCATGTGAAGGAGACAGTCACACAGGAGGTTAGCATGTGAAGGAGGCAGTCACACAGGAGATTAGCATGTGATGGAAGCATTCATGTAGGTGGGTTAGCATGTGAAGGAGGCAGTCTCACAGGAGATTAGCATGTGAAGGAGGCAGTCACACCGGAGGTTAGCATGTGAAGGAGGCATTCACATAGGTGGGTTAGCATGTGAAGGAGGCAGTCACACAGGAGATTTGCATGTGAAGGAGGCAGTCACACCGGAGGTTAGCATGTGAAGGAGGCATTCACACAGGAGGGATAGCATGTGATGGTGGCAGTCACACAGGAGGTTAGCATGTGATGGAAGCATTCATGTAGGTGGGTTAGCATGTGATGGTGGCATTCACACAGGAGGAATAGCATGTGATGGTGGCATTCACACAGGAGGTTAGCATGTGAAGGAGGCAGTCACACAGGAGATTAGCATGTGAAGGAGGCAGTCACACCAGAGAGGTAGCATGTGAAGGAGGCAGTCACTCAGGAGGTTAGCATGTGAAGGAGACAGTCACACAGGAGGTTATCATGTGAAGGAGGCATACACATAGGTGGGTAAGCATGTGAAGGAGGCATTCACATAGGAAGGTTAGCATATGAAGGAGGCATTCACATAGGAAGGTTAGCATGTGAAGGAGGCAGTCACACAGGAGGGTTAGCATGTGAAGGAGGCATTCACAAAGGAGGGTTAGCATGTGAAGGAGGCATTCATATAGGTAGGTTATCATGTGAAGGAGGCAGTCACACAGGAGGGTTAGCATGTGAAGGAGGCATTCACATAGGTGGGTCAGCATGTGAAGGAGGCATTCATATAGGTGGGTTAGCATGTGAAGGAGGCAGTCTCACAGGAGGATTAGCATGTGAAGGAAGCATTCACATAGGTGGGTCAGCATGTGAAGGAGGCATTCATATATGTGGGTTATCATGTGAAGGAGGCAGTCACACAGGAGGATTAGCATGTGAAGGAGGCATTCAAATAGGTGGGTCAGCATGTGAAGGAGGCATTCATATAAGTGGGTTAGCATGTGAAGGAGGCATTCACATAGGTCGGTTAGCATGGTAGCAGTCTAGATCTTGGATGAGCAGTAGAAATCCAATGTGAATGACATATGCAATGTAAGTTACATATGCAATTTTCAATTTTGTAGTCACTATACTAAAATGTAAATGAAATAGATGTATTAATTTTAAGAATTTTAGTGCTAGATAAATCACAATATTACCAGTACCAGATTGATACATTTTTACCTGAAATGAGGGGAATATTTTGCATGTCAATTCAAGTTATCACATTTGAAATGTGATTTGAAGAGCTGGGACTGCAAATCTAACCAATAGAATATGTCATTTGTGACTAAAGATTAGGTTACAAAAAAGAATTGCTTTTTGTTATAATGTTTCCTATTGCTTACTCTTGTAGTGGGTAAGAAATTGAAGCTAGGAGACAAACTTCTTAGATATCAATAGTGAAGGAGTTTCTCTATCTTCAAATCTTTATCCTCTAAAATATTTTAGGTTCCTAAACAATAGACACCAGTACAATTACTAGAAATATCAAGTAAAGCAGTTCACGACATGAGGATCTGAGATCACAGCTTAATTCTGCCCTTTGTATTCATCATTTTAGTGTCCTCACAAAAGAACATAAGTATTTTTATTTTTGATACCAAAAAATCATACGAATATGGGTTTGATGTGTAAATTAGCTTGATCCAATCAGTTAAAACATGTCGATATATGGATTTAGTGTCTTTGAATCTGTGTCATTTATGTCAATTGGTTCTAACAGTAGACGATGGTATGATACACATGGGAAGAGGCTGCAGTGGGTGTCGGAAGACTGGCCACACACTTCTACTATCACTCCGACTACTTGGCAGACAGTGCGTAAGGCACAGCAGGCCAGAGTCCAGCAACATTTTCCTAAACTGAACAATGGGAGCCTTTACGTCTTCACTTCCCTAGCCATCAAGGACTGAGTCCACACAGTGAATGAAGCAGTTGCCATGGAAACAAACTTTGCAATTACACATAAACTTGAATAATTCTCACTTCATGTATGGAAATATTACTAATTCTTTTAATTTTAAAGATAATGATATATTTGTTTCTCGAGAATAACATTTGAAAATCAAGAATAGTTTGAACATATTTCTGTGGAAATTTGTGTGTAATAACAGAAAAATACATATTTTTAGATGTAGGTTGATATAACCCATGCAACATTTCAAAAACCTATATAAAGGCATATATATGTGTAAATAATAGCTTCATAAAATGAAGGGTGCTGCGAACAAGGGACGGGTGCCAGGAAAGCCACTGGTTTTGTCTAATAAAACCGTCCTGTGCTTCTTGTTTGTGTTTCATGGTGAAAATATAATGAATTGCTGTGATATTCATGATGATTTCTTTTCACTTAATTTAGACCTTTTCTCTAAAGAGTTCAATGCATTTCTTAACCAAGTTTCAAATTAAGTTTTAATCTCAAAATTCTCCTGAGATATAGGTAGTTTTTTGAAGGAATCATTTTCAAGCAAACTTATCACAAAATGGAGCATGTCTTGGGTTGATATAATTAAAATCAATTAAATCACTTTGGTTTCCAGTTTATGACATATATTCTATATTTCAGGGACTTGGAATAGATTAAATCAGAGTAGAAATAATTATATACTGTATGTTACTCTTATGTGACATCATTAGTGAAGTTATAATTTTTCATTTTCATAAAAGTTTCCAATATTCTCCATGATGAATGATCTTGATATTAAATTTAGAAAAATATGAACAAATAGGAAGACCTCTGAAAAATAAAATGACTATGTCTACATTATATATTTATATATGTATTTATAAGGCACATGTATAGATAATCCTATTTATGTATATCTGTCTATGCATGCATACACATATGTCTATCTAGCACATTAATCAATTATTAAAAAATATGATATATTAGTTAACTTATATGAATAAGTTTAGCAATTTTCAATAAAATAGGCATTTACTATAACAATTATTTGGCTCTGTTATAGGGGGAGAAGCATTATAAGTTCATTTAAGTGAAAACAAATGGCAAATTGCTATAGTGGTGCACCCTATCCCCCCACCCCACTAGAGCTCATGTATTCTGCCAAACATGCTTTTCATCTCTTCTGAGAACTAATTTTAAACTCATCCCCTAATATTAGCTTCACTTGCTAAACAGCAACAATCAGGTAACTTGAAAGGAATCTCCCTCTAAGTAGAGGTTGGAGGAAGTATTATGTCAACATCAAGAGGGTATTAGGAGGCTGCATAGCATCATAAGTGCTTTCAGTGTAGTCCTGTAGAATACGAGGATATTGGGATTGCAACCCAAATGTCTAGATTATGCAGAGAGATCATCTGAAAAGCCATTTTTTACAGGCAAAGAAACGGTGGCAGACAAGGTTTAAATAGATCATCTAAGATTATTAGTGTTTATCCTTGTTCTGTGTGATTTTCAAAAGGTAATCAATGTTATTGGTTTTAAATAACTCAGGAGCATAAGAAAAGTCTGCTAGGGGAGTTGTACAACAGACTTCTGCGAACATTTTCTCTTCATCTGGCATCTCCAGGGTTTGGCACAGCATGGCATTGTCTGCTAAATGTGATGACTCAATTAAGATGGCCAGACTGGGTAGAGTTAGCCAGGACACTGGGGCAGACTGGGTAGGGTCAGCCAGGACACTGGGCCAGACTAGATAGGGTCAGCCAGGACACTGGGGCAGACTGGGTAGGGTCAGCCAGGACACTGGGGCAGACTGGGTAGGGTCAGCCAGGACACTGGGGCAGACTGGGTAGGGTCAGCCAGGACACTGGGGCAGACTGGGTAGGGTCAGCCAGGACACTGGGGCAGACTGGGTAGGGTCAGCCAGGACACTGGGGCAGACTGGGTAGGGTCAGCCAGGACACTGGGGCAGACTGGGTAGGGTCAGCCAGGACACTGGGGCAGACTGGGTAGGGTCAGCCAGGACACTGGGGCAGACTGGGTAGGGTCAGCCAGGACACTGGGGCAGACTGGGTAGGGTCAGCCAGGACACTGGGGCAGACTGGGTAGGGTCAGCCAGGACACTGGGGCAGACTGGGTAGGGTCAGCCAGGACACTGGGGCAGACTGGGTAGGGTCAGCCAGGACACTGGGGCAGACTGGGTAGGGTCAGCCAGGACACTGGGGCAGACTGGGTAGGGTCAGCCAGGACACTGGGGCAGACTGGGTAGGGTCAGCCAGGACACTGGGGCAGACTGGGTAGGGTCAGCCAGGACACTGGGGCAGACTGGGTAGGGTCAGCCAGGACACTGGGGCAGACTGGGTAGGGTCAGCCAGGACACTGGGGCAGACTGGGTAGGGTCAGCCAGGACACTGGGGCAGACTGGGTAGGGTCAGCCAGGACACTGGGGCAGACTGGGTAGGGTCAGCCAGGACACTGGGGCAGACTGGGTAGGGTCAGCCAGGACACTGGGGCAGACTGGGTAGGGTCAGCCAGGACACTGGGGCAGACTGGGTAGGGTCAGCCAGGACACTGGGGCAGACTGGGTAGGGTCAGCCAGGACACTGGGGCAGACTGGGTAGGGTCAGCCAGGACACTGGGGCAGACTGGGTAGGGTCAGCTAGAACACTGGGCCAGCCTGGGTAGTGGCATCCAGACTGGGTAAAGCCAGACATGAAATTGGGGCAGACTGCCTAGTGTTCCCTCTAGCATATTAAAAAGAGCAAGATGAAACAGGACCTAGGCTCTCAACTTTAAGCTTTGATGAATGTTTTCTAACTATAGAACTGACTCATCCTCAGTATTAGCAAAGGGTGGTGAGTTACCTTTTCTTTGCATGAGGAAACAGCTTAGGGTGGATGTGATGGGGGAAGATCTGGTTTTCTTTGGTACTAGAGAAGGCCAGGTTAGCGGACACTGGGCTTGTTTGCTGTTGGAATTTCAAGCCATTCAGGTGTTCAGTGTTTAGGGCTGGAAGCTGGATCTGGAAAGCAGACCATAATAGGTTGGGAGAATAAGCCATGCAGCTACAGAGAGGTAAAGCAAATGCAACTTCCTGGGACATTATGAAGAGGAATGCTTAAAGGAGCCATCGCTTTGTTTCAGCACTGAGTGCCAGATGCTACATCCTGCTTCGCTGACCCCTGACTCATCTTTCTGAGGGCCCGTAAGGTCCTTGCTGCTTAGGAAAGCTTTTGTGTAGAACTAAAGTCATCCAATTCTCAAAGGCCATTTCTCCTCGGCGTAGCAGACTCAACCACAGTATTTAGCATGCATTGAGTCACATTGTTGTCCTATCTTTAATCACTGAAATATTTCAGTCTAGTCCATCTGTGTTTTGTATGTTACACAAACAATTCTTGTGCTGTGGGATGTGGCTTATAATTATTGAAGGTCTATGCTTATGCTTATTATATAGAACTATTATGACCATTATAAAACATTTTATAAAAGCACAATAAATAGCCAGGCATGGTGACACATACCTTTAATTTCAGCACTTGGGAGGCAGAGGTAGGCAGATCTCTGTGAGATGGAGGCCAGTCTTTTGTACATAGAAAGCTCTAGGCTAGCTGAGGCTACATGGAGACCCTCTATCCAAAAGAATGAATCAAACAACAGCACGTAATGTGCTTTTCTAAGAATTCTAGATAATTTGCAGTTAATATTCTATATTTATAAATATATGTATTTCCTTTCAAATTACTTCTATTTTTTTCTTACAAAATTCTTATGTGTCTTATATATTAGGCTCTCATCATCATCTTGTTAGTATGGCAG
The DNA here is from genome assembly GCA_009823505.1 of Rhizomys pruinosus. Lineage (NCBI taxonomy): Eukaryota > Metazoa > Chordata > Mammalia > Rodentia > Spalacidae > Rhizomys > Rhizomys pruinosus. The sequence continues at coordinate 1,130,907 of VZQC01009966.1, forward strand.
AAATTATTTTGACTTTTATTTTTTGTATCTTAATATTTTAACTGTATTTAAAAATATGTATATATGTGTGCATCTGAGTACTGATTTCTATGCATGAATGAAGTGTCTTCAGAGGCCACAGGATGCCACTGGATCCCCTGGAACTGGAGTTACAGTTAGTTGTGAGCCACTTGACGTGGGTATTGGAATTAAACTCAGGTCATCTGTAAGAGCAGTGTATGCTTTAATTGATGAACAATTTCCTCAGTCCCCTATTTTTACTTTTAATTTTTTTTAAAGGTTTATTTTTTTCACTTATGTGTATGAGTATTCTGCATACATGGATATATGTAAATGCACCCATATGTTAAATGCCTGCACAAAACATGTGGGCCTCAGATCTTCTGGAGCTGGGACATGGATGGTTGCCAGCTGCCATGTGGGTGCTGACAATAGAATCTGGGTCCTCTACAAGAGCAGCCAGTGCTTGTAACCATTGAGATATCTCTTCAGTTCCCTTAAATTTGTTTTCAAGTGTTAAAAAAGTTATATTTTTACTTTTCTGATAAAAGAAAGCTGAGACGTTTACAGTGAATGCCTTCTCAGTGGTCCAATGGCCTTAAAACAGACTGCTTTTCATTCTTGAGAGATTTACCACATACCAGAATATTTGAGATCTAAGATATTTATCTGAGCTGAAAATAAGCATAAGATTTTCCTTCAAGTACATAATACTGCCAATGAAAAGTGAATTAGAATTGATCACATTTTATTGATTGAGTGAATCAGTACATAAATACTTGTGATAACTTATTTTGTCTTCATTCTTATGTGGTAGGATAATTTTGAAATTTATATAAACTTTTTACATCAGAATTTCTAAGGGAAAAAAATCCACTACTGAATGAAGATGAGATGGAAGGAAACATGAAAATAGCAATCACGACCCTGCCATAGACTCTTGATCTGTCAAATTAGAATTTCTTGTGTTTTGTTACTGTTATGGTACATGACTTATGTTTCTGAAAGCTGAAACAGTAAACTTGAAAACTGGGATCCTTTATGTATTTGTTCTCAGTTACATAACCCTTTAACTTACAGGCCATCCATCATTTTATTTCTCAAAGTTACTAATTTAAGAAAGCTGTTCTAAGAAGTCATCATTTTCACATGCTGGTGATGGATCTGCTAGGTCAGTGCTGGCAGTTAATCTCCAGCTTTGGTCTCAAGCTAGAGATAGCACCAGCTTGATGTCATAGAATTAGGATTGTAAGTTCTCAAGGATGGAAACCCATTTCTACAGTGCCCATTCAAGTATCAGCGTGTCTGTGATGCATGGTAAACACCAAGTCCCAGCCTGTCTGTGATGGATGGTAAACACAAATAACAAACTTAGGTCTTTCAACCCATGGAAACATACACCAAACCCCATGGATTCTACATTTTCTGTCTCAGACTTTTTCTCCCTGGAGGATAATGATAGAGTCCATTGCGATTCAGGCTCTACCCCATCCCTCATTTTGTAGTGTCCAAAAATGATGGCATTTTTTAAATGTACATACTGTGTGTGTGTGTGTGTGTGTGTGTGTGTGTGTGTGTGTGTGCGTGTGTGTGTGTGTGTGTGTGTGTGTTTCATGCACATATATGCACGTTGAGGCCAGCGGATAACTGCAGGTATCATTCTCAGGCATGCCACCAGCTTCCTTTGAGGGAGGGTCTCTCATTGGCCTGGAGCAAACACTTAGGCTGTACTGGATTGACAGCGAGCCCCTAGGATCCTCCCGTCTTCTCCTCCCTTGCCCTGGGGGGCAATTTTATGTGGGTTCTGGTGATTGAACTCAGATCCTCAGATATCTCTGGCCTCACAAGGTTCGTGTGTAGAGGAAAGACCAACTGTCAGATGGCAGCGGCCACTATAGAAAGGCAAAGGGGTGGTGGGGATTGAGATTCTCTATGGATGATTCCTCTCTGATAAGGTGATGTTTGAGAAAAACCTTGAGAAATTAAAAAGGGAGTGCTGCATAACAAAGATGAAATACCAGGAAAGATAAGTGGCAGCACCTGGAGGTAGGGTCAGAGCAGGCAGCGGGAATGTAGTGGAGAGCAGGGGTCAGAGTGGGCAGCAGGGGTCAGAATGGACAGCAGGGGTCAGAATGGAGAGCAGAGGGTCAGAGTGGGCTGCAGGGAATCAGAGTGGACAGCAGGGGTCAGAGTGGACAGCAGGGGTCAGAGTGGACAGCAGGGGTCAGAGTGGGCTGCAGGGAATCAGAGTGGACAGCAGGGGTCAGAGTGGACAGCAGGGGTCAGAGTGGGCTGCAGGGAATCAGAGTGGGCCACAGGGGTCAGAGTGGACAGCAGGGGTCAGAGTGGGCTGCAGGGAATCAGAGTGGACAGCAAGGGTCAGAGTGGGCTGCAGGGAATCAGAGTGGACAGCAGGGGTCAGAGTGGACAGCAGGGGTCAGAGTGGACAGCAAGGGTCAGAGTGTGCTGCAGGGAATCAGAGTGGACAGCAAGGGTCAGAGTGGACAGCAAGGGTCAGAGTGGGCTGCAGGGAATCAGAGTGGGCCACAGGGGTCAGAGTGGACATCAGGGGTCAGAGTGGGCAGCAAGGGTCAGAGTGTGCTGCAGGGAATCAGAGTGGGCCACAGGGGTCAGAGTGGACAGCCGGGGTCAGAGTGGACAGCAAGGGTCAGAGTGTGCTGCAGGGTTCGGTGCAGGCAGCAGGGGTCAGAGTAGGGGAGTGAATGGATCAGTGAACCTGCAAGTGAAGGGGATGGCAGCCAGATGTAAAAGGGAGAGGGCAGGCTGGTCAAAGAGAAGAAAGATCAAGCATTGTAAGACCGGAGTAAGGAGGAGAAGGGTTGGGAACCTTTGAAAGATTAGTTGCCATAATTTCTGCAGGGAATTTAATGACATTCCTAGAAGCTATGTGACATCATGTGACTTACTTTGCAGTTAATCTGATTTACTGGACTGGATTGTAAACCTTCTAAAACAAGAACTGCGTTGGACCCATCTTCCTCTGTAGACACTACAGTGTTTACACAGCCTTAGTCTCATTTCATAAAGTAGGTACAGGCAGCTTCAGATGGAGATGAGCTTCAGAGTCTAAAAACAATTGCTTTCTTTTTGAAGCACTTTAGAAATGTGCTATACCCAGAGTATGCTGTTTCTCCATAAACAGTCAGCTGATGATTCCATTGACTTGGCTTTTTCTTATCTCAGTGCTCCACATGCCAATTATTACAGAATGCTCCTTAATTTTTTCATTCATGCTGGGAACAAATTCACAGAATTACTTTTGCTAATATGACTCTGAGAATGGCTATGTCCATCAAAAGCCTGCCTTCTATGTGGATTTAATAGAGAAAGGAGGCTCTCTTTGGACTGGTTCAGTTGTTGGGCAATGACAGTAGTACAATAAATAATTCACTTTTATGGACTCCTCTAATTTGATTAATCGAATTTCTTTTGTATTTGTTTGGACACAGCCTTAGCAAATTAGATTTGTAAAAATTGAAGAAATTCTTCAGGAGAATTTCTGCTTGATGTTCAAGAATAACAGATTCTATGAACAGAAATAAAATGTGGGTGGGAAACTCACAGAGAGCTCCTCTAGACATAAAAGACCGGTGTAAACCAAGGTCTCTGGGATGGCTCTTCTCCAGGCGAGAAGCACATTTGGGATAGCTCTAGGCTTTTAACTTCTTTTTTTTTTTTAATTTTATTTATTTATTTTCTTATGTGTACGAATGTACTGTCTGCATGCAGGTTTGTGCACCTATGTTGTACAATGCTGCGGAGGTCAGAAGAGGGTGTCGGATTCCCCTGGAACTGGAGTTCTCCTGGAATTAGAGTTACAGATGGATGTGGGTGAGGGGATCAAACCCAGGTCCTCTGCAAGAGCAGTCGGCCCTCTTAACCGCTAGGCCATCTCTCCAGCCCTAGGCTTTTAACTTCTGAGTCACCTCTCTGGCTTCTGAGATTCAGATTTTAATTAAAAACAAAACCAACCAACCAACCAACCAACCAACCAACCAAACAAACAAACAAACAAAAAAACCAAGCAGAAAACCCTCACGGCATAGAGGAAATAATAAGGCAATAGCTATTGACCAGTAGCCAGAACGATCTCAAATCCTGGAAACACTTGAAAAGGAAGGAGCATAAAAATTGCCAAAGAAACACATGCTAAGCTTCAGTGACTGACTCCAGTAATGAGTGTATTGTGCTTAATATCTCATACTCTACAGTCTCATGTTTTTTCTTTTTATTAATTTTTATTTATTTCTGTATGTGTATCAATGTACTGTCTGCATGCAAGTTTGTGCACCCATGTCGTGCAATGCCGCGGAGGTCAGAAGAGGGTGTCGGATTCCCCTGGAACTGGAGTTCTCCTGGAATTGGAATGTTTTAAGAAGAATTTAAATTTACATTTAAATTTATTTTATTTCGTGTGTGTGTGTGTGTGTGTGTGTGTGTGTGTGTACATGTGCACCCTGGGAAGGACAAAGAACAGCTGTCAGGTGTCAGTTGACTCCTACTTACCGTATGGATCTCTGGGATCAAACTCAGGTTCTCAGAATTGGCCAAAAGGCAACTTATCCACTCAACCATCTTCCTGGCTTCCAATAGTCTCTTTTCTGAGCTTATCCTCAGGGTGCTGACCACGAGCCAGAGTCTGAGGGAAAGGCTCAGGCTCAGGTACCTTGAAAAGTTCGCAATGACCAGGTAGTCACGTTTCTCTGCGCCGAGATTCTCCACCATATCTAGTGCCAAAGGGCAGGTTTCTCCTCCATGCATAGTGACCTTCAGTTAAACCTTTGAAGTTCCACAATGGTTTTAGTACCTGGAAGAGTGTTTTAAAATTTTCCCATATAGATTTCACAAAAGAGTAGGAAAGATGGAAGGTGTAGAAGTAGAAGCAGATGGAAGAAGCCAGTAGCAGGGCCTGACGTTAGGCTGTGAAATCAGGACTGCCTGGGTGTGCTCTGCTGTCCACTCCTTGGACGAGTACGGCTCTGATACTTGTCCAGCAACTGGATGCTATTTGCTCAAGTTTCCCCTGGAGAGAAATCACAGCCTCTTAAGTAGGAGACATTTCTCAGCCTGGAGAAGAAAGTTTCTCTCAATCTGTGTTTCGCAGTTGGTGAATACATAGAAAATGACTGGGGAAATATCAACTGAAAAACGTATTGCAGAGAGACATTTATTCAAGACTCAAAATACATCAGGTGCTTTATAGAGCAGAGAGATAGATGCAGTCCCTCAAGGCTTAACTTGTGAGCACCAGAACTGACTGAGGAGAGCTAATTCACAGCTTTCTGGGAAGAAATGGGGTTGAGAAGAATGATTGCAGTAAAATGCTTAAACAGAGAGAAGATCACAACTTTTTAATTGAGTTTTCATTGGGGATAGTTTTAAAACCCATTAATCATTTTGTGATAGTTGGCAGTGTAACAAGATTTTGCACTTTGTGAAACATCATTTGGAAATTGCCCCAAATGAAAGCCCCGCCCCTCTCATTGATCTTAATACAATTTTATGAATCTTGAATGACTGATGTGTTAGCCCAATCTCCTGTGCACCAAGCTGCATCAAATGGAATCTGGTGTACAGGAAGAGGCCACTCTTAGGGGACTGCAGGACAGCAATCCAAACTCCGTCCTGAGAGCGGCTTGCTATTAGATTCCAGGGCTTCCTCACAGGGCTGCTGTTTCAGGAACTTTAAGCCTCTTCCTCTCCATAGATCTGCCTTTTAGGTTAGAGTAAGGCTGCTCAGAGCTCCACATCCACCTAAGGTGACTGCAGAGCAGCTCTGTCCTCTGCATTCCATTTTGGGGAGGGACAGTCCATTTGCTTTCACCTCTAATTCCACATAATGTGAACACCGAGTCTCATGGCTGTTCCAGGGTCCTGTTCTGCATGCCTGCAGTGCGTGTTTGTACAGAACAGACCCTCAAAACACATTGTTAAATGGAGGGAGAAGAACATGTTTGGTGAGATGAGGGAAACAGGTGTCTACAATTAGACCACAACCATAGATTTCTGTGTTTCAATTGCTGACATAAAGAAATGATGAATTGATTATAATTTGTTAACAATTATATTACTTTCTAGCATTAGTTACACTAAATGCTAGAAAATAATTTGATTTCTATGTTGTTTTTATACATCATTTTAAATCATTTAAAAATTTAAAAATTCTATCATGTGAGATCAGTGGTGCATGCCTTTAATCCCAGCACTTGGGAGGTAGAGGCAGGCAGATCTTTGTGAGTTCAAGACCAGCCTGGTCTACAGAGTGACTTCCAGGACAGCTGGGGCAGGGAGACCCTGTATCGAAAAGACCAAAAATAAAGAGATCAGTTGATTAATAGCATTATTCCTATTTACTCATTTTAATAGTGTTTATTTCTCTCTTTTTAAAACATTTGTCCTTGTTGAAGACCAAGCCTGGAGTGATTCGTCCAGCACCTATAAAGTCCAAACTGTTACTGAAACAGGAGGAAGAAGCTTATGAACCCAACCCTTTCAGTAAATACCTTGAAGATGACAGCGGCCTGTTTTCTGAGCAGGTGAGTTTTCACAGAAGGAGATATTTGGTATTGTGATGAGTGCTCACATAAAGCCAGAACACACATTCTTCATAGGTAACATCCTTGGAAATGCATGGACCATTTTTGTATGATAAATTGAAATTACCATCCAAAAATGATATTTCGAAGCATCTCAAAGTTTTTTTTTTTTTTTTTTTTTTTTTTTTTGAGGTTTTAAGTACATTTCTTTATTCTAAGGGAAACTCTAATACAGCAAAATTCTTCTTAGGCGAAACTCATACAGGTTCTTATGGAAAAAATCTCTACTTACAGCGAAAGTCTCCACTCATAGCAAAATCTCTTTAGGTTCTTACATTACAGCTTCTCATGGCAGAATCTATACTTATGACAAATCTCTCTGTGTGTAGTTTAAGGTAATATGGCAGCTTTCGCTCTTCTTTTATTATTATTTTTTATTTTAAAGGGATTCTACAATATAATGACACAGTTGTTTGCAGATAACATTGATGTTACTCAGTGTGTCATACAATTAGGTAATTGGTGCATTTTGCAAGTATCTATGTCCAAATTTTGAACAACCCAAGGTTCCCATAGTCCAGTTGGAGAAGCTTGTATGCACAGGCATGTTGATCAATCAGAAGTCCAGACTATATTCCTGTAGTCTCATGATTCACCCTATCTCTCTGCAGCCCTTACAATCTATGATGCCTCCTCTTCCACAGTTTGTTCCCTGGGCTTTGGGAAAGGGGCACAAGTGGGTGAGAAGAAAACAGTCTACTTTCTTTGGAGTTGTCATTTTGGATTCCAGTCTGTTCAGGTTGTTTCCCTTCATTGACAGCTTTTCCAGTGATACCCTTTTTAGTCATATTAACAAAGCACAAGCTATTGGATGTACAGGCATTTAAGCAGTACCAATTATTATGTCAAGCTAAGCTGTGAGCATAGACACAGATGCTTGGATGGTATGCTAATCCGCAAACTGTGGTTTCTCTATAAAAGGTGACAAGTTCTTATTGTGGCTTATAACATCGCCTAACCACTAGAGGACATAAGCTTGTGGCATCCGCTGTGAGTTATTTCTCCAAGGGGAGAGCTAATAGCCAAATAGATTTGGGATATATATAGACACTTGGCTGCCACTGTTGCACAGTATCTCACATCTTTACGGGCTATGGTGTGAAGTGTGATATTTTAGTATGCTTAACCATTGTGTATTGATCAAATTAGTATACTTAGGTTATCTATCATCTCAAACATTTATCAGTTCTCTGTGTTAAGAACATTTAAGAGCCGGGCATGGTGGCACACACCTTTAATTCCAGCACTGGGGAGGCAGAGGCAGGTGAATCTCTGTGAGTTCAAGGCCAGCCTGGTCTACATAGTGAGTTCTAGGACAGCTGGGATTAAAGGGAGACCATGTCTCAAAAAAGAAAAAAAGAGCATTTCAGAGCCTCTCTTTTAGATATTTTGGATTCTTCTATTTTTTAATATAATGCTTTTACTGATGTTTTGTGTATTTCACACATCATTTTTCCATTCAATTTAGACATAGTTCCCTTTCCCCTGCTCCCACCCCACCCCAGGTCATGCATTCTGCCATAACTACCCTGCATCTTTCTCTCAGTATTTTTTTTTCAGTTTAGGAATTCACATTTTCCTCCATTAATTTTATATTACTCTAAAATATGAATACATACCTTCCACCCATATACAGTAATTACAGAGTCTGGAAATAAATGTTGGGTCAATTCTAGAGCCTGTTAAGAGATTTACATTATATATGTATATATATATATTTTCTTTTTCTTTTTTTTTTTTTCTCAGTTATCAGATTTACATTGTAACAACATAGTTGCTTTCAGATAAAAAGAAATATAACAATAATGTTCAGTTTGCCTTTCAACTGGGGATTTGGTGTTAGCATCCACAAATGAGGAAAACCATTCACCATTTGTTTTTCTGGGACTGCGTCACTTCACTTAGCATGATGGCTTCAAGTTCCATCCATTTACCTGGAAAGTTCATGATGTCATCTTTCTTTACCACTGAATAGTACTCCATTTTGTAGATGTACCACATTTTCTCCATCCACTCATCAGTTGAGGGATACTTGGGTTGGTTCCAGCTTTTTGTTATTGTGAAGAGAGCTGAAATAAACATAGCTGTGCATGGATCTTTGTGGTAGGATGAGTCTTGTGGGTATATACCCAGGAGTGGCATGGTTGGATCAGGTGGTAGGCTCATTTTGAGTCTTTTAAGGGTTCTCCACATTGCTTTCCATAATGGTTGTACAAGTTTACATTCCCACCAGCAGTGGATGAGTGTTCACCTTTCCCCACAACCACTTCAGCATTTGGTGTCTTTTTTTGTTTGTTTTTTGATCTTCTTGAGACAGGGTCTAACTTAGCCAGGTATATCAGAGTGAGATGATATCTGAGAGTGGTTTTAATTTGCATTTCCTTAATTATTAATGATGTTGAACACTTTTTAAGATGTTTCTCAGCCATCTTTAATTCCTCACTGGTGAAGTCTCTGTTCAGATCTTTACTTGCATCTTTGTTTTTTGAGTAGTCTATATATTCTGGACGTTAATTCTCTGTCAGATGTATCACTGGTAAAGATTTCCTCCCACTCTGTGGGTTTTCCCTTCACTTCCTTGATTGTTTCTTTCTTTGTATAGAAGCTTTTGAGTTTGAGGAGGTCCCATTTATCAACTGTTGACCATATTTCCTGTGCAGCTGCTTTCTGATTTAGAAAGTCTTTTCCTATGCCTATGTATTATAGGTTGTTGCTAAGTTTTTCTTCTATCACCTTTAGGGTTTCGGGTTTCATGTTGAGATCTTTGATCCACTTGGAGTTGATTTTTGTACAGGGTAAAAGGTAGGAATTTAATTTTGTTCTTCTATAAATGGTGATTCAGTTTTCCAGCACCATTTGCTGAAGATGCTATCCTTCCTCCGTTGAGGTAATTTGTCCCTTTGTCAAATATGAGGTGGCTGAAATTGTATGAGCTCAAGTTTGGATCTTCAATTTTGTTCCATTTGTCAACAGGTCTGTTTTCGTGCCAGTACCAGGCTGTCTTTATGACTATGGCCCTGTAATTTAGCTTGTAGTCTAGTATAGCAATCCCCCTGTATTGCATTTTTCACTCAGGGTTGCTTTAATATTCAAGGTCTTTTGTTTTTCCATATGGATTTAAGGATTTTTTTTCCAAGTTTGTGAAGAAGCTCATGGGGATTTTGATTGGGATTGCATTGAATCTGCATATCAATTTGGGTAAAATGGACATTTTTTATTGTTATTAAACTTTTTCCATAAGTCATACATCATTTCTCAATTGAATGTAAAGTCACCTCTCTTTCCATGACCCCACCCCACCCTAGTCCCTGCACTCTGCCATACATGTCCTGAATCTTTTTCTGAGTCTTTCCAGAGTTTTTTTTTTTTTTTTTTTTTTTTTTTTTTTTTTTTTTTTTTTCTATTTTAAATGTTTATTATAATACTAATATATATAATAGTATAATTTACATAATACCTCATATTTACGCACTAGTTTTATATATACCATACATAAATGAGAAGATTCTACATACCATACATACATACAATATTCACTTGAATTTGGGGAGGACTATTTTTTCTTCCTACATAGATGTCAGGTGTCTTCCTTACAGGAAAGTGCTCCATGGGTTTCCTCCTTGCAAATCCCAAACAACCATCATCCTGCACTTTGTGCTCCACATTGGGTTTTCCCTCCCTATGGTCCGACTAAAAATGAAGTCCAGTAGCATGATCCTTTCTTGACCCTCCCTGCACTAGCCTCTATATGGATACAGCCCATGGAGGTCCAAACAATGGACGAGTTCTATATTCTCTATGAGAGCATTTGAAATCCCTAATTGCTGCTTAGCCACAAGCTGGGTATCTCACATATGTCCCCACCTGGCATTGAAAGTTTTCCGGAGCTTCATTTGGAGAGACAGGAGTTCTTCAGTCCATTTTGGAAGGTTAAAAATTGCTGTGCTCTTGCTTGGGTGTGGTGGCACATGCCTTTAATCCTACACTTGGAAGCAGGTCGAATTCTTTGTTAGTTCAAGACCAACCTGGTCTACAGAGCTGAGTTCCAGGACAGCCCAGCACGCTACATGTAGAACCCATCTCAAAAAAAACCAAAAAAAAAAAAAAAAAAAAAAAGAAAGCTCTGTGTCTCATGTCTTTGAAGGAATGCCAAAAGCAGTGCCGAGCCACAGAGTAGATACACTTGCCTAGTAAAATTGAATACAGGCCAAACAATCCAATGCTCTTTTTTTTCTTTTTGTCTTCAAGTTCTATGTCTGCAGTATGGTTTCTCTGGTCTCTACTTGATCTATTTTAGTGCTAGTTTACTTTCTTTTGGGATGCTTAAGGCCACACAGACAAGATTAATAAAGGTTTTTGTTTTCTTCAAGGCTCAGTTGAGATCTTGTCCTCAGGGACTCTCGGGGTTTTTTTTTTAGGAGGAGGAGTGTGGGAATGCCTTGCTCCTTTCAGCTTTTCATTTACAGGCATCTACTCCAAGGAAAAAATAGGTCTTGCTCGACACCCGGCTTCTCTTCCTTCGAGCATGAGCGGGTCCAGTACGAGATTACCACCTCTCTCTGTAATATGACTGTCCATATTACCTAGAGGTCAACACTACTAGGATCTCCTAAGTCACCAGTCCTGGAAGGCAAGGAGTATTCTGGTAGATGCGGCATCACCATGAGTGAGGCCATCTCGGCATTTCAAGAGATGCCAGCATGCATAGTCCCCTATGACTTGCTTGACCTCTGAGGTCAAGGAACAGAGTTATCGCGACAAGTAGGTCCTCTCTTCGCAATGGATACTGGAACATTCTTTATTGGCTGTCTAGATATGTAGAAGCAGGCCAATGAAAGGAGACTCAAGTTTTGCAAACCAGTCCTAGTTACCACTTGCCTGCACACGTAATAAGTAAACCATTTGGAGTATCCTTTGAAACAATATCTTGTTGGCTAAAGTTGTCCCAGAGCTTCATTATTACATCTCATTCATCAACTTTTCCATTTCAATCTCATTCATCCATCTCTATCAACGAAGAATACATACATAGCCCATCTCCATCAGTCCTATTAGACAGAAAACCAAATGATCTGCAAAAATATAATGTTTACGTTGGGCTGCTTGGGTAAGAGTCTAGAACGCTCTTTTTAGGTGATTCACAATATAGAGGAACAGGAGATCTTACGTGAGCTCATGAGGGAAGGAGATATTAGATGCTCATCTATTGCTTCAACTTATATGTCTTGTAGAAGGTTAGGTAACTTTTTTTTGAGTGAAGCGTAGCATCTATCAGTGCAGGGGATCTAGGTCTGCCTTCTTTTGCGCTCTTTTACCGCGGACATGCGTGTTGAGCTTCATCCCTTAGCATATAATTTTCTTCTATTTTCCTATCTCATTTATTCCTAAATTTCCACGATGTTCTATTATTTTTTCTGACTCATTTTCTTAATAGTACTAGCAATCATCTTGCCCTGTGGTATCACTCGAATCGTCACCTCATCTTAATCCCATCGTCATTCGATGAGGGGCACTTAGGTTTGTGGAGTCGTCCAGGCTCTCCTAACTCGTGAACCAGAGAGCAGCTGCAATAAACCTATTGGCATGTACATGCGTGTTACGCGGACGCGGCCTAGGCCAAGAGTCTGCATCGATCCATCCTATTACGAAGCTGGAATAGTGCGCGTGGTCACGGTCGCAGCTTTCAGTTTTGATGTATTTTCAAGGCTTCTCCACTCAAACACATCATGGCTGCTTCGCAATTCACCCGTGGCTAGTACCACAAGTTTCTACATAGTCCCACTACCAAAGTGGAATGAACGGTATCCTCTCTGGCTCAACCCGATACCGCTCTCTAGACATTGGTATACTATTTGTTACCTCCCTTGCAATCGCCCTCAGCCAGGGCCTTATCAGCGAGGGTGACGATTGAATAGGTGGCTTATAAATATCGGTCTTCTATATTTGCATCTTCCTATTATTTAAGGCACGATTTCTGAATCGCTTTGTTATGCCATGTTTCACCTAGCTCATAATTATTAAGAATTCCTAAGGACGAGTTTCCATTACACAGAGCTTAAGGAAAAAATAATACTTGGATAATATTCCATGATGGGAACTACTAACAAATGTATAGTCCCAGGAAATAGCCAAGGAGAAGGCGCGGTGCACCCAATAGGAGACATATCAGTGGGTGGATTGTCCTGGTACAGACTATACGAAAGCTATATCATGGAAAACAGCCTGGACCACCGGCACAGGAGAACAGACCTTGGTAGAACCATAGGGGCACAATAATCTTTGAAATCCAAAACTTCAGCCACATAGACTATACTTTCAGCACATCATCTGTGATTACTTTGACAAAGTGGGGCCATATAGAAGAACTCAATGGAGGAAAAAGATACAGCTAATCTTTAAGCGGAAATGCTGTGTTATGCAAAACTGGATCTCCACTTGTAATCATGATTTTATATAAGAATAAATAATTAACCCCTCAACTATTCTCACCCTGTAGTGGACAAACAACATCTCCAAATGGATCAAAAGACCTCTCGCTTAATTGATAAACACAATATCACTGATAAGGAGTGAAATAGAACAGCAAACAAGAGATTAGACGCGAGCAACTTGAACAAAGACATATGCAGGTAAATAGAATAGCACTACTAATCTAAGCCAGATCAAGTAGCGATGAGCAGGCTTGTAGCGAGTGAGAATAATTGGACATTGTGAGGGACCGATTATGATTGAACTACTTTAACAACCATTACGAAATTGCAAGAAGAGTGAGTTAAGGCAATACAGAGACAATCAGGAGAAGGAAGTAGAAATATTCTCACCAGAATAGGGATAGGAAGCTTATCAAACTGGTGCACCCTATACATTTTCTAAACACGAACCTAACCCTTCCAACAGAAAATATATATTATACTCAAAGGAAAACAAGATAGTAGAGCTAAAAAGATCAACATGACGCCACTCAAACAAAGATGGACGTAAAGCAGCTGGCACACGAGTCCTATCACTACTAGAGAAGAATATTCACACATGGAATTTGTACTAACTTTACCTTTTCTTTTCAATCCCTCATGGCATGGGAGTGCATCTATCACACTCTTGTGAGTTGTCATTTTAAATCTTCTTCGGGTTTAATTCTTGTGTTGTAGAAGACTCTTTGAGGTATTTTTGGTTAGGTTTGTTCCCAGGTATTTTATATATATTTTTGGGTCTATTGTGAGTGGAAGTCTTTTACTAGTCGTCTCCAAATGTTTCTATGGTGTAAAAAAAGGTCTACTGATTTCTCCAGGTAATTTGTATCCACCCTTTACTGAAATTCTATAATCACTTTAGAAGTTTTCTGATGAGTGCTGCTAGTTGTTTCTAGCATTCCTTAAGTAATAGCAATATCATGTTACAAAAAGGTCGTTTAATCGTCCTCTGTCTGTATTAGTACTCGGCCGTCTATATCATACTCTTGATAGATCTTATCGAGCATTCTAGCAAGTGTTTCAAGCACTGTGTTGAAGAGGAGTGGTAATAAGGGGCAGTCTTGCCAGTCCCACCTTTAAGGGAAATGATTCCAATTTTTCTCCATTTAGGATGATGTTTGCATTGGGTTTGCTATAGTTGGCTTTGGTCAGGTTGAGGAGTGCTCCCTTTAGTCCAAATCCCTGTAGGACTTTAAACATGATCTTGTCGAAGGCTTTTTCTGAGTCAATTGAGATGATCATGTGGTTTTTGTCTTTCAGTCCATTTATGTTTTTTATGTTATTTATTGATTTACATATGTTGAACCATCCCTGCATCTCTGGTATGAATCCAACTTGGTCATGATGGATGATCTTTTTGATGTGGGTCTGTATGCAATTTGCAAGTATTTTGTTGAGAATTTTTGCATCTATATTCATTAATGAGATGGATCTATAGGCTTCTTTTTTGTTTGTATCTTTACCCAGTTTTGGTATTAGAGTGGTGTGGCTTTGGAGAAGGAATTTGGGAGAATTTCCTCTGTTTGTGTCCTTCTGAACAGTTTGAGTAGTAATGGTTGTAGGACCTCTTTAAATGTTTTATAGAATTCTGCTCCGAAACCATCTGGGCCTGGGATTTTTTTTGGTTGGAAGGTTTTTTATTACATCTTCAATATCCTCAAATATTATGAGTCTGTTTAAACAGTCAACCTCTTCTTTGTTAAGCTTTGTTGGTTCCCCAGGATTTCATATATTCATTCACTTCTCTTAGGTTTTCAAATTTAGTGGAATATAAGTTTTTGAAGTATTCTCTTATGATTGTCCAGATCATTTATTTTTCTGTTGTGATATTTCCCCTTTCATCACGAATACTATTGATTTAGAGTTGCTCTTAGTTTCTTCTGGTTAACTGGGCTAGAGGTCTGCCAATTTTGTTTATCTTTTCAAAGAAGCAGCTTTTGGATTTGTTGACTCTGTGTATTGTTTTCTTTGTTTCTATTTCATTGATTTCTGCTCTGATTTTTGTTATTTCTTCCTGTCTGTTGGGTTTAGGGTTCATTTGTTGTTGTCTGTCAAGTGTTTTTAGCTGGAGTGTTAGATTGTTTATTCATTCCCTTTCTATTTTTTAATGTGGGCACTCAGGGCTATAAATTTCTCTCTCAAGACTGCCTTTAAAGTATCTCACAGGTATTGTTGTGTTGTCTTGTCTTTTTCCTTCAGTTCCACGAATACTTTTATTTCATTCTTTATTTCTTCCCTGACCCATTCATTATTCATGATTGTGTTGTTTAGTCTCCATGTGTTCTTGTAGCTATTAGGGCTTATTTTGGTGTTCATATTGAGCTTTATTGCACTGTGGTCTGATAGAATGCATGGAATATTTTTAATCCTTTTGTATTTGTTGACATTTCTTTTGTGCCCCAGTATATGGTCGATTTTGGAAAATATTCCATGAGGTGCTGAGTAGAAAATATATTCTCTTGTGTTTGGGTGGAATATTCTGTAGATCTGTGTGAAGTCCATTTGGTGTATTGTATTGTTGATGTTTACTTTTTGTCCTGTTGATCTATCCAAGTGTCTCAGTGGGGTGTTGAAGTCCCCCACTATTAGTGTGCTAGGATTAATCTGTGTCTTTAGGCTCTGCAGAGTAGTGTTTATAAAGTTAGGTGCACCAGAGTTTGGTGAATAAACATTTAGGATTGTGAAGTCTTTATGGTTAATTGTTCCTTTGACAAGGATGTAGTGGCCCTCTTTGTCTCTTCTGATTAATTTTACTTTGAGATTTATTTTGTCTGATATTAGAATAGCCACTCTGGCTTGTTTCTTGGTACCATTCGCTTGGAATATTTTTTTCCATCCTTTCACTCTAAGGTGGTGTTGGTCCTTAAGGGTGAGATCGGTTTCTTGTAGACAGCATATAGGATTCAGTTTCCTAATCTATTCTCCCAGTCTATGTCTTTTGATTGGGGGGGTTCCTTAGACCATTAATATTTAAGGTTATTATTGAGAGATGTGTGTTGCTTCCTTCCACCTTATTTTTTGTTTGCATTCTTGGTCCTGGTTTGTATTTACTCTGTTATGCTTTTGTTGGTTTCCCTCTTTAATTTCTTAGGGATAGTTGCTCTGTCTGTTCTTTGGATTGCTTCAATGATTTTCTGAAGTGTTGGTTTCTTAGACATTTATTCTTTCATCTTGTTCATGTCATGAAATATTTTTCTTTCTCATTCAACTATAATTGACATTTTTGCTGGATATAGTAGTCTGGGTTGGCATCTAAAGTCGTTTAGCACTGGGAATACTTTTGTCTATGTTCTTCTGACTTTCATAGTTTGCACTGAGAAGTCAGCTGTGATTCTCATGGGTTTCCCCTTTTTTGTAACTTGTTTTTCTCTTGTGGCTTTCAGTATTTTGTCTTTGTTTTGAGCATCTAGTGTTTTAACAATTATATAGGGTGGGTAATTTATTTTCTGGTCCTGTCTAGTTGGTATTCTATGTGCTTCTTGTATTAGTATGGGCTTTTTTTTTTTTGACAAAATTCTAGCTGGTGTTCATTGTGTTTATAAGCCTATGCATTCAGCTCTGAGGACCCTGTCAATTGTCTTGTGAATGACCACACAGTGGTGCATTATTATTTCTAACTCCTCTCTCCTTCTGAGAATACATATTTTAGATTTGTTTTGTTAGAGTTGACAAATACCTGCTGTGTAGCTTTATATTAATATTAAGATGATGCCATCTTCAGGTGGCGAGCAATGATTACAGGTCTCAGTGCTTGGGTGTGGAGGGCATATGCCATATTCCTGTGATACAAGCTGGAGAAAGGAGCATGGAAAACTATCAGTGGAGCCTTTCCCCATTACTGAAAAATACTGCAATACATATAATTCATATATGCTGTCAAAGAGAAAAATCCATTTGTCTTGTTATAATGCAATGAATAGATTGAGTTGTTTAACCTCAAGCATGACTAGGTGGATAAGCAATATATGATAGTCATAAAAATTGCTGAATATAATTGGGGCATGGAGAATGAGCATAGTTTCATAATACATATTAAAATACATTAAGAAAGGAATATAAATGATATCCCCTTTAGAATTTTAACTTAAGAGTCATAGTTAGGGGCTAGAAAAATGGCTAAGTGGTTAAGAGCATCACTGCTCTTGCAGAAGACCTTGGTGAGAATCCCAGCACCCAGCTCACAATTGTCTTTTACTCCAATTTTGGGTGATCCAACCCCCAATTCTTGCCTCCTCAGGCACTGCATGCTCCTGGTGTACCTACATACATACAAAATAAGAATTAAAAAAAATCATTTAAAAATGATAGCTAATATTTTAAACTATAAATTACATTTGTTTTGTTTTGTTTGTTTTGTTCTGAGACAGGGTCTGGAACTCTCTATGTAGATCAGGCTAGCCGTGATCTCACAGAGATCCACCCACCTCTGCCTCCTGAGTGCTGAGATTAAATGTGTGAACCACCAAACCCAACATAAATTACATTTTTAAAAGGTATATATGTATTTAGCCTTTAAAAGATATAAAGGCTAGAGAGATTGATCAGTGGTTAAGAGCACTGGCTCTTGGAGAGGACACACTATGGCACATAACTACCATCCATAACTCTAGTTCCAAGGGATCTGAAGCCTTCTTCTCACTCTGCAGGCATTGCACAACATGGGTGCACTTATACATATGTGAGCAATATACACTCATACACATGAAATAATTTTTTAGATTATATGTAATATGTTAGGTCTTTGGGTTTAGAATACTGGTTTCACCCCCTTTGACTTCAGATACTTAGGGTGCAAGATAAGCTGTGAGGATCAAGCCTTTTTAAAGGTTTCTTTAAAACTCCAAAATTTGGCTTAGTTAAGTCTTTGATTAAATCTGAGTGGCTCTGAAATACATATGTAGGTTTGAAAAAGTTCACCATAAGTACTTTCCCATCAATAACTATAAGTTTAATTATAAAACAGAGTGGATCTCATGGGTAGTGTGCTCCCAGCTATGCAGGAGGCTGAGGTGGTAGGCCCGCCTGACTGCGTCCCTCATAGATGCACCATGAGAACTCATCTCAAAAATGAGAAGGAAATGGAGTTATTTATTTATACTTTGTGAGACTACTGCCATTTTTATAGTTCTGAACTTTTTAAAAGGCACTAATCACATTGAAATGATAGAGGCAGCCAGTTTCATTTGGAGGAATAAAATACAGTTCTCAAGTTAAACTAGAAAATTTTATTGATATGTAATTTGTCTTTATTAATTTTTTACATTACAGAAATAGAGGTTTCTGTAAGGAAATCATATTTCATAGTCAATAGAAACACTTATGAAATATCAGTTATTTAGACAACACTAATATTTTCAAAGATGAATGTGAAGTTTTGGAGTAGAGGATCACTATTAAAAGCTGATTATAAAATAATTTAGTATTTATATGAGAACAAACTGCCAGTGGTTTAAATAAATTTCACATCATATTATCCATGAAATGTATATTGCTCAAAATGTGATCTATTGCTATAAAATAATAATTTTACTTTGTATGCAATTTAAAATCTTCGTTTGACTTCAAGCCAGCTCCCCATAGCAGCTTAGCTTAATATGCCTGTAATTTGTCAACTTTGTTGTCTGGCTGAATGAGGAATTCCATTTCAAATAAGAAAATTCATGTCATTAAAAGGAATCGCTGTTTTTTTTGCTCTGCTTTTGTGATTATACAGGTTTAAAATTCTGTTTTTGTGACAATTCTCTTTATATGCAGATAATTTGATGAAAATATCATCTGCTTTTCAAATATTTAGGGGTCACAGACATAATTGAGTTTATAGTTTTTTTTCAATGAATTCATTTGAGTGTGCACCATCTGACCTAATAAGAAACTGCCTAATATTAGAACTAAAAGCAGCCTAAAGTACCAGACCTCTCCTGTCCTTACTTACTGTCTGTATGAGAGGGTGAAGTACTGTAGAACCCAGGCCACCGCACACCCAAGAACTGCATACACTCTTAGCTGCTTTCTTTATGTTGAACACTAACCATTTTGTGCCCAGAATTTCCAATGACACAGATTCCAAAGACAGCTCACAAGTAGATATGTAGGCTCACTTAAAAATCAATTGAGTGTCAGGACTTGACAACACAGCCTGCCACCTCACTAGGATGTCTGAACAGCACTCGGGCTCAGCTCCAGTCACGGCTCTTCTCTCTCACAGCCACCACACAAGGAATTGGATGGATCCAAATTTGGTTGATCTTACTCAGGCATGTAATAGAAAATGCCTTAGCCAGGCAATTGGCCAAATTGAAGCAGCTCACATGCAATAATCTCCCTTGTACCGGGGACAGTTCCACCTGACAGGAGGTGTTGGATGAAATTGTTAAGTCAATAAATTTTCCCTAGCAGATTTAGTGCCATAAAATATGATTTCAAAACTCTCTATTACAAAATGTCAGATGCTAAAGATGAGCAGACTAGGTAGAGATGTGTCTATTGTAGCTCAGAAGGGTACGAATGGGCAGTATTTTGGACTGATTATGAGGTGAAAATTTGTCTGGAAATTGTCTCTCAGTACTAAAAGCAAAGTTTGAAACTAAATGTAAAATCAAGTAATTGAAACTTACTATTTAATGACTTTTACATCAAAATTGTCAAGGTCCTGAAGCATCATTTGCATTAAATGAATTAAAAACAAAACAAAACAGGAACTGGTCTGAATGAAGCTTATGCTTTTCTAATATAACCTCCAACTCTATTAATGTATCAATTTGTGGTCCTTTCAAAGGTTTAAAAAATATCTTCACATTCTACTACAAATGATGATGATGTACTTAAAAAATTCTTCTATTGATAACTCAAGGTAGAGTTAGAAAATAATAGACTTGACTGGGCCAGTGGGTATTCTGCAGGTATGGAGATGTGGAGATTGAATTCAGATGGAAATGAACATACCAAGGAGCCATAGGGCTCGAAGTTTGTTTCCATAACTTGTGAGTTTGCAAAGTAGATTTATTATTATTAGTAGTATTAGTATTAGTATTAGTATTAGTATTAGTATTATTTTGGTCTTTTTGAGACAGGATCTCCCTGTAGCTCTGGCTGTCCTGCAACTCACTCTGTAGACCAGGCTGGCCTCGGACTCACAGAGATCCGCGTGCCTCTGCCTCCCAAGTGCTAGGATTAAAGGCGTGCGCCACCACACCCGGGATTTATTTATTTCTGTTCGTGTATCAATGTACTGTCTGCATGCAAGTTTGTGCACCGTGTCGTGCAATGCCGCGGAGGTCAGAAGAGGGTGTCAGATTCCCCTGAAACTGGAGTTCTCCTGGAATTGGAGTTTCAGACGGTTCTCGGCCGCCATGTGGGTGCTGGGGATCGAACCCTGGTCCTCTGTAAGAGCCGTCGGCGCTCTTAACCGCTAGGCCATCTCTCCAGCCCCTAGATTGATTATTTTCTGATCATTTAATGTATCTATGTAGAAAAAGGTAATTTCTTCACTATTTTTTATTTTAGTATAAAAAGCAAAAATTTGGGGCTATAGAGATGGCTTATGGTTAAGAGCGCTGGTGGTTCTTACAGAAGACCTGGGTTTGAATCCCAGCATCCACATGGTGGATGGCAACTCTCTGTAACTCCAGTCCCTCCGGATCTGATGCCCTCTTCTATCCTCCATGGGCGCTGCGCAATCCAGGTGCACTTACACACATGCAGGCATGATACCCATATAAATAAAAATAAACAAAGAAATATTTTAGTTTTATGAAGTGTTATATAGAATACTTTTTCTTCTTTAAAAATTAATAATTCATTCTATGACAGCAGATATTGTAGTACCTTCTTAGAGCCTTCGAGAACCATACGCAAAGGTCTGGTAGAAACAGCGCTTCCCAGCACATGCACCCTGAACATCGTCTTTCTAATGTGTTTCAGTAGGGGACAGGATATGTTTTTGTGTTTAAATTTAGGGAATTTCCTCCATAGCACTCACAGAGAACATGAGGATAATGGTGGGAATTGATTTTTTATATAACTGAACATTCAACTCACCTCCCTTGACTCCCAATTGCTCTCTGTTTGACATTCAAATCTGATGACGATGTGAGTGACTTTCAGATTTGAACTTAGTTATTCATCAAGTTATATTTTAAGTGTGACTTCCAGATGCCCTTCCCCACTCCTCCCAGGTGAAATAAAAGGCAACACTGTGTCACAGATGAGACTAACAATACTCCTTTCATTCTGCGTGATTCTGGCTTTGCCACAAATTATCACCTTTTCAAAAGTTTCTCTTTTTCAATCCAGATGACATAATCTCTTCTGTCATAAATTTATCTCCTATCAATGCTAACCTTACTAAGAAATATTTTTAGGGAAGATGTTTAAGTGAAACTTTTTGGATCTAGAAATGACCACATGACTTCTTGGATTATTTTAAGGAGTGAGAAACAGAACTTTTTGTCATGTTATATTATTTTTGGAAGGTTTAACCCAGGTTTAGTGTCTCTCAAACACTGCAAATTTGTGACTTTTTTCTCTTTTCTTTCCTCCTTCTTCCTCTTCTCTTATCAGTTTATATTTATGTAGCTTATCCCAAGTATTCTGTAAAATGTAGTAGGGAATTTATCATAAACACAACCAACTAATTTATTCAGTTACATTTTTTAAATGTCCCTTTGGATCAATTTATAAGTTCCATTTTTGTTTTTATTTGTGTTTCCTCTGTGCTATAATCAGACAGACTGAGTTCATACTCAAGAGTTTACCTTTCCTCATTTTTAATGTCAGGGTTCTGTCAACCAGTGTCTTCATATTAAAAGTGTAAGATTATAACCAAAGCACTGTAGTTTTGTTGTGAATGTCTGTGTTGGTGATGGAGATTACTTTTTCTGTCCCACTTCAGCTGCTATATGTAGGAGTGAGAGTCCCAAAGAGAATTTTTTATTGTTTTAAATGACAGAATATGAAAACAGAAAACAAATATATAAAATAGATGTTATTCATAGATTAGAAAGTTAAACAGCTTTATTAGTAGAAAAAGATGTATTCTCACATTTCTCTTTACAAAAACCCCTATGACAGGAATTTCCCTTGAACTTAAAGTCAAGGCCAACCCATGGATAACAGTGTAGATCATTATAATCACATATTATGTCTCATGGTATATGACAATAATCTTCTTCCTCTACACAGCTCAGTCAGCATTTCATTAGAATGATTCTGTAGATGATTATTAAGAACAAGCACAGATAAAAAGTCAGTGGAAAGCTTTCAATTTTCTATTCTCTACTGAGTATTTCCTTTCACTTTCAAGAATTAGACTCAAGGTAGAATGTACAGAACAGGACATAATGGAATCAGGAGATATTTTGAACCTGAATATTAAAGTTGAAGTGTTTCAGGTCATTTTATAATATCTAAATATTGGAGAGAGTTTATTAGATTTTAACATGTCTGTGAGATTCAATAGACTTTGAGGGCAAAGATACAAGAAGTATAAATTTGAAGGAGAGATGTGTGAAGAAAGTCTCCAATCTTCTCCTCCTTTTGTGATATAAGATTAAGTAACTTAATGAGATAATTTAGACTGAAACACAATGAGGCAAATGAGAAGGACAACCAAGGGAGCACAGAGGGGAATGGCTGAAGGTGAAAATTTATAGATTCCATGTAGATATAAAGAAGTCAAGTTGGGAAGTCTAGGCTGTAAAGAATGGAAATATGTTGAGATCTTAGTAAAAAGGCAAAAAGAAAAAAAAAGAATGGAAATCAGGCTGGTTAAGGAGTAAATTAAACAAAAAAGTAGAAAAAAGGAAATTGAACTATAAAACAAGAAATGTTTGCTGGGTCAGGGATTGCCTGGCCAAGACCTGTCGCAGGCTTATATAAATTCATGTGGTGAGTTTCCAGACAGGGAAAGCCACCAAGTTTTTAGAAGGGGCGTTCTAAGCTTCAAATATGGCATCCTGAGTCAAACTGTTGGGGCTCAGATGTCTGCATGACTTTATTTTACTTGCAAAGAGAAAAGCATATCTGGAAAGGAAAGAGACAACTTCCTGGGAACTAGTTTGTCAATGATCTTTACCTGATAAAATGTGTAGTTATCTTCTTTTTTTATTTTCTTGGTGTTGCTGAAATTTTATTTATTTATATATTGTTTTTTTTTTAATTTTCATTTTTTATTGATGCTTTGTGTATTTCATACATCATTTTCCAATTCAGTTCAGGCATATTTCCCTTTCCCATCCCCGCACCCCACCCCATCCCAGATCATGCATTCTTCCATAACTGTCCTGCATCTTTCTCTCAGTTTTTTTCATTTTTTAACAATAAGTGAAGCAACTACATATAATTGTTAGTGCATGGGGTGTTTGTTTTTATTTTAGAACAACAGAGGCACCTGAGGTTTAGGTTTCTGTGACTGGCTTGAGGTTGAAGACTGGCCCATTTCACGCTGTTTTAGAGCCAGCTGGTTTCACATACACTGTTTAAAAACCAAGTTCAAGCATGACCTGATTACCTTATTCATTCTGACGGGGCAGAGCTGTCAAAGGGCAATCAATCTAGGAGTTGCTTTTGCAGAAAGAGACCTGAGTGTGTGCACTTACTATGGTGGGGCCGTTAGCCTGTCTATCAAATGTATTTTTGGAACTGGAAGTTTACTGGTGAAATGCAGGGAATGAACTAGAATAATGGTTCTCAGATGAGGTTGATTTTACCTTAAACTGATGGTTGTCATGACAGTAGACATGAGGCGATATTAGCATGTAATAGCTAAGGGGCCAGGGATGCTGTTAAGTAGCTGCAATGAAGAAGTCCCATGCCCACAACACAGAACTCCCACTGCACAGTGGCACAGATGTCAGGGTTGAGGATCTCCAGATACGACAGTAGCTCTGACCTGAGATTAATGTGGTGCAGTGCTCCCTGAAGGGGATTCCAGTTTAGTCAACTTTGCCAATGAGGTGCCTTTGTGTTCTAAGAATTTTCCCCCTTTTATGCACACAAGGGGGTAAGCCTCCAAGTGTGGAGCATTCTTCATTGTCTCATGCAGCTTCCTAAAGAGAACCCTGCTGGATAAGGGATGCACATTTTCATTGGTTTGGGGCATATCACAAAATGATGGCCCCTCCTTAGTCCTAGACAGGTCTTCCCATTCTTATTTGTATTCAAGTGTTGGGTTTCAGCATGAGTAACTAGAATAAAGTTTAGAAAGTCAGGTAATGTATAGGAAAACTCTTAAATACTGTGTTGGATGGGTTGCTGATAATGGACCTTACTATTCTCATCTCCAAAACGAAGCCATGATTGAGGCCTTCAGAAGTGATGGTTTCTTCCTTTTATTCCAAAATTCTGCTCGATTTCTTGTAATATTATTGTAACCTTCCTGAATATTTATGTCCTCAGATGATTCAAAAAGGAATACAGGTGTACGGGGCTGGAGAGAGAGCCTAGAAGTTAAAAGCGCTGACTGCTCTTGCAGAGGACCCAGGTTCGATCCCCAGCACCCACATGGTAGCTAAGAATCGTCTGTAACTCCAATTCCAGGAGAGCTCCAGTTCCAGGGGAATCCGAGACCCTCTTCTGACCTCCGTGGCATTGCACGACACGGGTGCCAAACGTACATGCAGACAGTACATTCATACGCATACAAAAATAAAAGATAAAAGTAAAAAAAAAAGGAATACAGGTGTAAAGCAAGTGGAATTTAGGTTGTAGGTTTTAAGATATGGAAAATCTTTCTTTCTTTTTTTTTTTTTTTTTTTTTTTTTTTGTCTTTTCAAGACACGGGTCTCCTGTAGCCCTAGCTGTCCTGAACTCACTCTGTAGACCAGGGGCCTGAAACCTCACCAAGATTCACCTTCCTCTGCTCCTGTAGTGCTAGGATTAAAGGTGTGCCCCATGCCCAGCAGAAAATCTTTCCTATGAGATCAAAACCAAGGCAAGTGAAGCACGTCGGCAGTGGGCTTCATGTGTGTGTACAGTGCTTTTCCCTTCAGGTTCTGATTGACTGCATATGGTAGGTATTCTGTTTGATTTTCTTTGATGTTAATGCTAATTTCCTATTTTTGTGGGAAATTGTGAATTTTATACAATTAATATTTTGATCATATTTGATATCTCTCCCCATTTCCCCTATCAACCCCTCTACCCAATTTCCGTTCTCTCTCTTCTCTCTCTCTCTCTCGTCTCTCTCCTCTCGATATATATCTATATATATATTAATATTATATAATATTATATATAATATATTAAGGATGATAAAGCCAAAGTTTTGTCCTCAAATGCCTTTCAGTGTGGGTCTATCCTTTGGAACCTGGTCAAGCAACCAAGAGTCTCACCATTAAACAATGCTAATTCTCTGCCTCTGTACGTCAGCCACTGGTTGCTAGTAGTCCCCAGGTAGGGTTGGATTTTTTTTTTATCCAGTTATCCAGATGCATGCAGGGAGATTTTGCATTCAAAAATATCATCTGCTGCCCTAGTCTCCCTTCAAATAGCTATGATTTTTGTTCTGTTTCCCTTAAAAAACCTTGGGGAAAGAAAAAATCCTTTTCAAAATTGTTTGACTGGAATACTGATAAATACAGACAACATAAATGTAGCTATCATTTTAAGGGGTTTTGGTATTTGCTGCTTATATTCCTTTTTATTTCAACAGCTATTTCTAATCTAAATCTTCTAAATAAGAAGGCTAAGTAGACAACCTAAATTTTAAATGAAGAGATTTTTCAAAATGAAGATAAAGTTGCTTTGTAAGTCCTTCTTTGTAGACTCACTGTGTCTGCATTCTTTAGGTACAGAATATTTTATTTGAGTTTTTCATAATCACAAAACTCCAGGATAATCCTTGCATTAAGCTTTGAAGTTATTACTTTTTCAAATCTCTCTTTGGAAAGTGATGTGAGTCTGTGTGACAATTCTGTATAAGAAATATAATTTAGTTCCAGAACATGAAACTTTTCATTTAAATTCCTTGTTAGGATAATAATGGATTCAAAACTTAGTATATTAAAAAAGCTGTAGGAAAAATTTTAATGCAATGCTCCAATAGTATAGACAGGATAAACCCTGTATTTAATGTACCTAAATACATAAATTTCATAACCTTAAAGAGCTTATGGTGCTGCAGGGTGAAGCACAGCATGGATGCGTAAAGTATGGTCAGCACTCCAAAACAGCGAATCAGAGCTCGAGGTACTCTTAGAACCAGTAAGTTAGGAGTTAGCAAAATGTGTATGCAGATATTTCAACTTCAAAATGTTGCTTTGTTTTAAAATATTTTATTGGTTATTTTTGTGTATTCCCTGCATATATGTAAGGGCACCCATGTCATGCAATGCACATGGAGGTCAGAAGAGGGCATTGGATTCCCTGAAACTGGAGTTATGGACGGTTGTTAGCTGCCATGTGGGTGCTGAGAATCGAATCTGGGTCCTTTGCAAAAGCAGCCAGTGTTCTTAATCGCTGAGCCATCTTTCCAGCTCAGCAAAACATTGCTTTGTATTACTAAAACCACGTTCCTGTCCTAGCTATTCTGGCAAAGAAGGAAGTTACTGAAGCCGAATATCCAGGTATCAGGAGAAACATGCGTTCTGCAGTTTTGATGGGGTCTGTCCTGGTGGTGAGGTACGATGTGCATGCTGGCAACACTAAATTATCGAGTAAGCTACTGTAATTTTCAAATTAATAGAAATTTTCTGCCATTTTGTGAAATGTGCTGAAAAAAAAAAAAACCTTCCCAGGTCTAAAATCAGCCATTTTTCAAGATTTTTTGTTTTCAAAATGCTGTTAGGTCCCGTCCTCCTGGGAAAACTTCCTTAGACCAGGAACAGACGACGGATGAACCACATTGTTTCCTCCTTTTCTTTTGAGAATCCAGGACATCAATCCTCTCTAATTTTTGGTTACCCAAATTTATCAGGAGTCATCTTAGCTGCCACAACTCCCTTTACAAGTCCAGTGCTGACCGAGTAGCCAGTGACGTCTCCGTACACCAGGCTGTCCTCCCATGCCTGTCTCTTTCACCAGTCCCACCTCATCCAATCACACTTCACACACCTGTACTTGTTTGTTAGATTATTCCTTTTAGGTTACTTACTCTTGCGGGCCTGGGCTCCCTTCCTTCCTGCTCACAGCCTCCCCACAGCTGATTGCTTCCCTTGTCAGATAAACTCCCTTCCAATTCCTAGTCACATGTACTTGATTACCGTCTCCTTACCACCCCCCCATCCTTCCTCCCTGCTTTTCTTTATACCTGCATAAAATTCAACTTACATGTGTAGTATGTTTTCTTTGAATGAACATTTAGGGTGCTCAATTCCTGTCTTAGAGACTAGTGTAAACATAAATGGGTGTGCAAGTAACTGTGCTCTACTGACTTAGAGTCTTTGGGCCTATTCTCTATAGAATGGTATGGCTGCAACATATGGTAGCTCTGTTTTTAGCTTCTTGAGAAACCTCTACACTGATTTCCATGGTGGCTACACAAGTTTACACTCCAATCAACAAAGAACAATGCCCATTGACCCCCACAGCGGTTTCAGAATTTCAGGTTTTACCTTAAGCTTTCAATTCATTTTGAATTCATTTTTCTGTAAGGTGAGTGATATGGTATGAATTTAGGCTAATTCAGATATGTAGATATATTTTTATAGCACCATTTGTTAAAGAGGATTTTTTTTTGTCTTTTTGAGACAGGGTCTCCCTGTGGCCCCAGCTGTCCTGGAACTCACTCTGTAGACCAGGCTGGCCTTGAACTCACAAAGATCCACCTGCCTCTGCTTCCTAAGTGCTAGGATTAAAGGCGTGTGCTACCGGCTAGGAGGATTGTTTTTTTAATATATGCTTTTGACACATTTATCAAAAATAGTTAGCAATGGTCCAGGTATGGTGGTGCACATCTTTAATCCCAGTATTTTGGAGGCAGAAGCAGAGAGATCTCTATGAGATCAAAGCCAGCTTGGTCTACACAATGAGTTCTAGCTGGGGCTATTGGGTAACTGTGTCTCAAACAGTCTCTCCTCCCAAACAGTGGGGATAGGCAGATAGATTAGGAACTAGTATGAGAACCAAAGTTCAATCCATAAAACCCACAAACAAAACCCAGTGAGTAAGCAGGTGCTTGTAATCCCAGTGGGAGGTCTATCTCTAGGGCTCACTGGTTACAAGTGTAACCTAATGGGTGAGGCTTAGGATAGGGAAAGCCCTGTCTCAATGGACTAGTTAGAAAGCTTATGAGAAGCAGCACATGTATGTGTGCAAATGTCCACCTGGATGCACATATACACACCCAGACACATATGCACCCCCTACCACACACACACACAAATTAGATTGCCATCCAGATTTATTTCTAGCCTTTTGGGTTTGTGCTAAAACTATGCTGTTTTAATTGCTATGACTATATAATATAATTTAAAATCAGTTATTTTGATACTTCCAATCTTGCATTTTCTGCTAAGGATTTCCCTTGGTTATTCAAGGTCTTTTATGCAGCTATGTGAATTTTAAGGTTCTTTATTTCAAGTTATAGCAAAATAATTAGAGTTTTGATGGAGGTTGCATTTAATTTATAGTTAACTTTTGGTAGTGTTGACATTTTTACAAAATTAACTTTGCCAATGTATAAGTACAGATTTGGACTCCTCTTTCTTTTGAGCGTTAAGCGTCAGTCTATCTTGTTTTCTTTTCAAAGAACCAGCTCTTAGATTCATTGATTCTTTTTTTTGTTTGTTTGTTTTCATTCTATTTCATTAACATCTTCAAGCATCTTATTCAATTTCTTTCTTCAGTACCTTTTTTTTGTCTTTTTGAGACAGGGTCTCCTGGTAGCTCCAAGGGTCCTGGAACTAGCTACATAGACCAGGCTGACTTTGAACTCATGGAGATCTGCCTGTCTCTGCCTCCCAAATGCTGGGATTAAAGATGTTCAATACCACACTCGACTTCCTTAAACATCCTAAAATTTTTATTCTATAAGTGTTTTCCCTCCTTGGTTAATTTCACTCCTAGATGTTTTAGTTTTCAAAGTCACTGCGACTGGTAGTCTGTCCTCCTGATTACTTCCCTCTTGGCAAGTGCGACATATAAAAGAGATATTTCCTTTTCCATGTTGATTTTGTATCCTGCCAAAAGTATTTCTTAGGCCAAAGCAAACAAATTGAAATAATACCATGCATTCTATCAGACCACAAAGCAATAAAGTTTAAAATCAATAGCAAAAGAAACTATAGTAATTGCATTAACTCATGGAGAGTAAACAACACACATTCTAAATGGTTACTGGGTTAAAGAAGAAATCAAGAATGGAACTAAATAAAACTAAGTGAAAATGATAACATATCACAACAAAACCTCTGGGACACAATAAAAGCAGTCGTCAGAGAGAAGTTTATAACTCTGAACACCTACAATAAAAAAATCAGAAAGATCACAAATAAAAGACTTAGTGGTATAACTCAAGATTCTGGAAAGGCACAAACAAACCAAACCCAAACCCAGTAGACTAAAAGAAATAAAAAAAATCAGAGCAGAAGTTGATGAAATAGAATGAAAACATAAAAGAATCAATGAATTTAAGAGCTGGTTCTTTGAAAAGAAAACAAGATAGACTGACGCTTAACACTGTTGACCAAAAGAAAGAGGAGTCCAAAATCAATGAAATCAGAGACAAAGTGGGAACCATCACAACAGCACCAAAGAGATCCAGAACATTGTGAGGGGACAGTGTAAAAACTTAGAGGAAATCATCAGCTTAGACAGATAAGAAAGAAGGAAATCTAAACAAGACAAAGCCTCCCAATTAAAAAAAAGTCCAGGCCCAGATGAATTCACAGAAGAATATTACAAGATCTTCAAAGATGATTTCCAACCAATTCTACTTAAATTATTCAAAAAGATAAAAAATAGAAACAGAGGGAGAACTCCCAAACTCTTTCTATGATGCTGTTACTATGTTACTATAATACCCAAGCTAGGTAAAGGCACAAGAGCAGCATCAGTCCCATATCCCTAATGAAGATAGATGCAAAAACTCTCAATAAAATACTTGCAAATCCCATCCTGACACACATCAAAAACTCACCCACCATGATTAATTCAATTTCATTCCAGAGATGCAGGGATGGTTCAAAATATATATCAATAAATGTAATAAATAATATAAATGGATTTAAAGATAAAGATCATATGATCATCTCAATAGCTGCAGAATAGGCCTTTGGGACAATCCAACATGCATTCATAATGTCTTAGAGGGAAGTGTGCTGGATAGAACATACCTCAATATAATTAAGGCTATATACAAGAAACCCACATTCAACATAATTCCAGATGGAGAAAAACTTGAAGCAGTTCCATTACAATTAGGAACTAGACAAGGCTGTCTGCTATCCACACTCCTTTTCAATATAGTATTTTAAACTCTACCTAGAGAAATAAAACTAGAGAAAGAAATTAGAGGAAAATAAGTCAAATCATCCATGTTTGCAGATGCTATATTATACATAAGAGATCTCCAAAATTCAACCAGAAAACTTCTAGGAGTTTCAGCAAAGGAGAAGTTTCCAAATCAATCTACAAAACCCAGTAGTGTTTCTCTGTACAAATAATAAGCAATCAGAGAAAGAGTTCAGGGAAACATGTCCACAGTAGGCTCAAAACATATCTAGGGATAAACTTAACTAAAGACATTAAAGACCCATTCAAGGAAAACTTTAAATTTTGAAGAAAGAGGTTGAGGAAGACATATGGAGATGGAGAGACCTCCTGCACTCACTTCTGCCATGGACTGGTCAAGTTAACATAGTGAAAATGACCATCATGTCAAAAGCAGAGATCCAGTGCATACCCAACCCAAATTCCTGTGACATTCTTCACAGAAATAGAAAACCCATCCTAAATTTCATGTGGAAACACAAGAGACCCATGATAGCCCAAACAATCCTGAGCACAAAGAGCAATGCCAGGGAATAACACCACCATCCTCAATCTATATTATAAAGCCATACATCATAAAACAGCATGGCATTGACACAGAACAGATTTTTAGATCGATGTAATAAAATAGAAGATCCAAACATGAGTACATGCAATTACAACCACCTGACATTTGACAAAGATGCCAAGAACACACACTGAAGTAAAGACAGCATCTTCAACAAATGGTGCTGACAAAGTTGGATCTTCAAGTTTATCAGAATGAAATTAGACCCATTTCTATCACCTTGCACAAAAGTCAACTTCGAATGGATCCTCAATGTGAAACCCTAAAATGGTGAAACTGTGAGAATACATAGGCAGTGTCCTACAAGATGTAAGTGGAAGAAAGAACCTTCTAAATCAAACATCAGTTGCACAGGAATTAAGTTCCACAACTGACAAATGAGATTTCATTAAAT
This sequence comes from Rhizomys pruinosus, assembly GCA_009823505.1. Lineage (NCBI taxonomy): Eukaryota > Metazoa > Chordata > Mammalia > Rodentia > Spalacidae > Rhizomys > Rhizomys pruinosus. Next base: position 1,162,383 of record VZQC01009966.1, read on the forward strand.
CCATACAGCAAAGAAAACAACCAATCAAGTGAAGAGGAAACCTAAAGAGTGGGAGAAAAATTTCACCAACTTTTCATGCAACAGAAGCTTAATATCCAGAATATACAAGGAACTCAAAAATCATAGAAGCAAGGAAACAAATGACCCAATTAGAAAATGGGGCATGGTCCACCACCAGTGTTAAGACCAAATATCTATGTCAGTGACCAGCACAACATACAACATCTGTGCAATTGTGACACTTTTAGCTTGGGGGGCGGCGGGAACTCAATGGCTAACTAATTGCATCTAAAGTGAAAGAAAACTCATATGTGGTATTATAAATATAGCTATATATAATATAAATATAGATCCATTCAACTGGAGAGGTCATAGATCTTAGAGAAATCCCCAAGGTTGACACATCCCTAGGCTAACTTACTAACTGCAAAAGAAATATCCTTATATTTATAGACAAATATCCCAGACACCACTCAAAAGGAAGCCTCTTTTGCACCAGATGAAGAATAGTACAAAGTCCCACAACTAGACACACAGACATGGTATGTTAATTGCTCACACCTAGATTACATCTACAAGGCAACCTCTACACATATGCATCATAGAACAAGGACCCAAGAAGGTGTTAATTAACCTCTTAACTCTCATTAAGGAAGCCCTTCCATGCAACAGAAGGCCAGGGACTCAAAAACGCATGAATGGCCAAACTGTAGAGATCAGGAGCCTACAGAGTTTACTCCATGGACAGCTCACCTGTATTTATCTTCACCCACCCAGGACTCAGGGAACGTTTTGGAAGAGGGGGCAGAAAGATTGTAAGAGCCAGGGAAGTAGTGCAAGATCAAATGGAAATGAATCCTACAAGTTCCTGGGACCCTGTTCATGTGAACCTACAGCATTGGTATCAGCATGAACAAGACCCATGCAAGCTCAGCTGTACAAAAAACCAGCACAAAACTGCAGAAATGGGTAGCAGAGTCCAACCGTGGCTGAGGAAATATTGGCAGCTGATTACAGTTGAGTGAGGAAGAACTGGCCTTCTTTAGGAAAGGGACTCCAGATAGGCTGACTAGAGTTCAGGAGATGAGCTGGCACTTTGGAATGGGCAGAGGGAGTATTTTGGCATAGTGGACCCTAAAGCAAATGACAGAAAGTGTGAGCTCCAGGGGTGCAGCGACAGGGGGAGGGCACCAGTGGAGGAGCAGGTGGAAAGGAGATTAAGACTGATTGAAAAATTATGTATGGAACACCTACAAATTCAATAAAAATGTATAATAAAACCCAAAAAACAAACAACCTCCACAAACCCCCAAACAAACAAGAAAATAAAATAGGCTATGGATCTGAACAGAGAGCTCTCAAAAGGAAGTGACATCTAAGAAATACATTAAAATGTGTTCAAGGTTCTAGCTAGAGAAAGGGAAATGTGGCTAAATTGGACTGAAAAATGATGTATGAAATACACAACACATCAACAAAAGTGTTTTATTAAAAATGTTCAAAATCCTTTGTCATTAGGAAAATGTAAATAAAACTAATACCAGTAAGAATGGATAAGATGAAAAAAAAAAGAATGGATAAGATTAAGAGACCAAATGACACCAAATGATGGCATGGATATGGGAGGGGAGCCCCATCCACTCCTGGGGGCCCCCACTCCTTGTGGAGTGCCATCCAGTGCAACCACTGTGGAAATCCGTATGGAGAAATCTTAAAGAACTAAAAATAAATTTGCCATAAGATTTAGTCATGCAGTCTTGGCATCTTACACAGCACAACAATCTTTGTTGCTGCTCTTTTCACAATAGCTAAGAAATGGACCCAACCTAAGTGTCCCTGAAATGATGAGTGGATAATGAAAGTGTGGTACGTTTATACAGTGGAGTTCCACTCAGCAGTAAGAACAATAAAATCATGAAATTTATCGGTAAATGGATAGAACTACAGACTGGTAAGCTAAGTGAATGATCACAGAGTCAGAAAATAAGCAATATACATTTACTCTCATTTGTGGATCTTAATGCAAATCTGTAGACTTGAGTATGATGTAAACGGTGACTGCAGAAGCCTGGAAAATGGAAAGGAGCCATGCGGGTAGAGAGGAAGAAGGAGCTTTCTAGAGGGGGATAGTAGGTGACAGGTGTTATTAAGGGGAATAGGGAAAAAAGCGTTGGTACTTTTAGTGAAGAGGGTGTAAGGAGGGTTATACAGGGGGAGTGAATGGATGATAATGATTACATGGCATGAAAAACCCCATGTAAATGTATTAATTCAAAGTCCTACTGAAAATACATATGCAGTATATAAATGAGTGTATGTATACATCTGATGGCTATATATCAACGCAATGCTAAGCAGGAGAAATTATCCTTTGAGTTGTTAGGGTAGTCTAAGATACTCCTCCAAATAACACAGACTATTGCCCCATACCTTGGTTGGCTCTCAGAACTTGAGGTTAAGACCCTACTACCTAAGACAGGTCACAGGTAGGACACAGGACATTGAAGAAACTGACCTGCAAGCTTTCTCCCTGAAGATCAGCTCTCACGACATCAGAGGATATCATACAAGATGCCAAAGTAGCCAGCCAGTCAGTGGTCCTATCAGCTGTAAAGCCTAAAACAACAGTGACTAGCCCAGGGAACTCTAGCTATTTGTGCAACAGTGGTACTTTTTTTCTTGGATTTAATCAACCTGTCTAATTGAAATTAAGGCCCTGTCAGTTGGAGGAAACTCATGTGTGGTGCTGTAAACATAGGTACATGGTTGGATAGGTCATAGATCCTAGAGACAAACCTACTTTGCCACATCCCTAGACCCACATAATTTCTTACTGAGTTTTAAATATCAATCCTCATATTTACAGATGGAGGTATCTCTCGCCCCTCATCAAAGAAGCTTCTTTTTGCAAGAGATGGAGGCTCAGAGTTCCAGAGCTGGTCATACATAGAGAATAAGTGTCTTTGAGATTGAGATGCTTAACACTAAGTGGCACATCTTCCGAAGCTCTACACATAGGATGAGTACTTCTCTCTCTTTTCACCACAGATGTTTGCTTATTCAGCAGATGGTGATTAACACAGAAGTGCACAGTTGGTCAATGTGTAAAGAACAAGAGGCTATAGACAGCTTAGCCCTAAACAGGATACTTCTTTCCAGATTTCCACCTCCCACCCAATGCTCAGGGATCCTTGTGGAAGAGGAGCCAGGAAGATGGTAAGAGCCAGAGGGGTGGATGACCAGAAGGAGAGAGTCTTTAGACAGCTGGCCAGTTACTCAAATGAACTTACAGCAATAGCGACAGCACGCACAGGCTATCAGCAAGCTTAAACCAGACAAAAATCACAACATAGACATGGAGAAATGAGAAAGGAATCCCAACCCAACCTACAGAACTTCTGAGAATTGATTTCTACTGAGAAAAGAAAATTATCTTACAAGGATGGGACTTTCGGTGGGCCCAGAGGATGGGCACACACTGAAGGACATTGGAGAAACAAATAAGTATCTAATGAGGTGTTACATGTATATGAGGGCATTAAAGTGCTCAGTGTGCAGTTGAGGTCGGTGTGGACCGGAGAGGGGATCTAAACACCATCAAACTATATTATAATTAAAAATCACAAAATTCAATAAAAAACAATTTTTAAAATTCATGTTGTATGCAAATTGGAATAATGTGACTTCCTTTTCTCTTTTTATTCCTTTTATTTTTTTCCTTTTATATTATCACTCCAGGTAAGACTTCAAGTACATTATTGAATAGGAACAGAGAGTTTCAACCTAGTCTTCTGTGTTTTATAGCAAATCTTCTTGGGTTTTCACATGTAGGCTTTATTATGTTGAAATACGTTCCTTACTCCTAGCTTTTTCATGTCTTTTTATTATCATGAAGGGATAATGACCTTTGTCAGAGAGTTTTTCTGCACCGAATGAAATGATCATGTGCTCTCTGTTCTTGAGCCTGCACTTTATTAGTCTTACTGATTTGCATATTTTGTTTAATTTTTATGTTTTCTATTGAAGTTTTGTTCAATTTATACATTTCTCAGTCCAATTTAGACTCATTCCATGCCCCCTACCCCACATGAGTTCATGCACTTTGCATACATGTCTTGCATCATTTTTGCACTCTTTTTAAAGTTTTTCTATGCAGAGGTTTATTGTTTGGGGCTGAAGTTTTTACTGTTTCAGTCAGTTCTTTGAGCCAGTCCTTTTGTTGTTGTTCCCTCCAATTTGTATTGCTCCAAAATATGCATGTATATTCTTATGATATACAGAAATTATGAACATCTGAAAGTAAACTCATGTTATTCCACAAATGTTTATGATTCATATTTCTCCACCCTTAAATTTTTATATTACTCGACTAAGTATGGATAATAACACCCATATACCAAAATTACACGAAGTTCTGAAAATACGTGGCGTAGCGTTAATCCCTAGGTTAGTTAAGGTATTTCACATTCTAATGAGAGAGTTGATTGTCAGTGGCTTAATTTGTGGGTGTGTGGTGTGTTGTGTTTGTTGTGTGTGTGTGTGTTGGTGTGTGTGATAGTTGCCCTCAGTTGCTTTCTACCAGGGTTTCTGGTGCTTACCTCCACAAATGGTTATACCATTACCATTCATCGTTTTTTTGTCGGACGTGGTTACTTCACCTAGCATAATGTCTTCTGAATTCCATCCTTTACTGCAATTTTTTATGTTCTGTATTTTGTATCTTTCTTACTGTCAGTGATAGAATTCCATTCTGTAGATGTACAACATTTTCTCTATCCACTTCATTGGCAGGGGACAATTGGGTTGTATTCCCAGCTCTTTCCCTCTTTGTGAAGAGAGCTGTAATAAATATAGTATGATCGTGCATGTGAATCATTTGTAGTAGGATGAAGTCTTGTGTGGAGTGATAGATGTCAGGCGTACTTCTGAGTCCTTTTTAAGGTTCTCCAACATGCTTTCCATCAGTGGTTGTTATGAGTTTACATTCCACCAACGAGGGATGAATGTTCCCCTTTTTCCCTTCAACCTACTCCAGCATTTGGTTCTTTGATTTTTGATCATCGTTAGCCAGTACTTGGGTGTAGAGAGACTTTTAAGGGCTAATTATAATTTGCATTTCCTTAAATTATTAACAATGTTGAACACTTTTTTTTTTTTTTTTTGGTCATTTTCCAAAGACAGGGTCTCCTTGTATCTTTTGCAGCTCTTAAAAAACTCACTCTGTAGACCAGGCTGGCCTGCAACTCAATCCGCTGCTCTGCCTCCAAAATGCTTAAGATTAAAGGCGTGCACCACCACGCTGGCTTGACCCTTTAGCTGTTTCTCAGGCCATCTGTATTTGTCCTCACTGTGTGACAGTTTCTCAGCTTGTATACTCCATCACTTTGAGTGGGTCATTTGTTATTTTTTACTTCTTTGTTTTTGAAGTAGTCTTATTATCTATGGCATGTTGATGGTCTGTAGATGAACATTGGTGTAATGGTTTCCTCCACTTCTGGTGGGGTTTCTCTTCAATACATTGAAATTATTTCTTCATTGTAAGACGCTTTGAATTTAAGAGTCCCCATTTGACATTGTGGTTTTATTTTCTATGCAGCTGCTGTGTTTAGAAAGTTTTTTTTTTTTTTTTCTTTTTTTTTATGGTTTGTTTTTTTATTGTTTTTTCTTCTATCACCTGCTTCAGAGTCTTGGTTTCATGTTAAGTCTTTGATCCATTTGAGGATTTTCGTTGTAGGTCTTTGATCCATTTGGATTGATTTTTGTACAGAGTGAAGAAGAGATTTAACTTTTCTTTTCTACAAAATATGAAATGTTCTTGGACCACACCATTTGCCTGAAGGTTGCTTTAGTCTTTTCTCTATTGAGTCTTTTTGGCCCTTCTTTGAATATCAGGTGGCCTGAAATTGTATGAGCTCAAGTGTTGGATTTTGATTTTGTTCTGTTGGCCCAGGTCTGTTGGAGAGCAGAGGTTGCTTTTTTTTTTTTTTTTTTCTGACAATAGCCCTGTAAAAGTTGATAAGTAGGTCTATATGTGATCCCCCTTGTATTGCACCTTTTCTCCAGGGTTGCTTTTAGGCTATCTGTGGGTCTTTTGTTTTTCCATAGAATTTAAGGATATTTTTTGTCCCCAAGTCTGTGAGGAACTCATGGGAATTTTAATTGGGATGTACATTGAATCAGGTATATTAATTTTGGTAGAATTTCGCCTTGCCTTTTACTATTAAATTTTTATCCAATTCCAACTTATGATGTCATTTTCAAGTCTTTTTTCAGGGCTTTAAAATTTTTTTTTTTTTGTTGTAGGTTTTTCGTATGTCTTGGTTAAGTTTGTTTCTGAGGTTTATTTATTTATTATTTTATTTTGTGGCTATTAAATAATGGGAATGTCTTCTTATATTCCTTCTCAGTTGCTTGTTGGTTGTTAATGGAAAGGCTACTGATTTTTCTAGGTTAATTTTGATCCTGCCACTTTACTTGAAACTCTTAAATCACATTTCTAAGAGTTTCCTGGTGGAATTTTTTCAAGGCATCCCTTATGTAAACTATCATATCACCTGCAAACAAGGATAGTTTTGGATTCCTCTTTTCCAATTAGTACTGCCTTAATTTCCCTTTCTGCCCTTTTTTGCCCTAGCAAGTGTTTAAGCACTATCTTGAATAGGACTGGCAATAGGGGACAGCCTTGCCATGGTCCTGCCTTTAAAATGGGCCCCTAACGAAGTTTATCTCCCAGATGCTGAGAAACCTTCCTACCTCTCCTTTACAGGAAAAAGAAAAAACATGATGGTAACTAGAAGTCATTCCTAAACTGTAAACTAAGAGCCGACTGTTATAGTGGTAATTTTCTTATAAAACAGGTATACTCACCTTTTTTAATTGACTGATAGGCAATAGGAACTGTGGAAAGGATAATTCTCTGTCTAGAGCCAAAATTCAATAGTAAAAGTCTTTTATAAGCTGTGTAATTTAGCAAAATATTTGTACAGGAAAGCTCTGATATCAGCAATGAATTATCTGCCTAAGAGATGTTGGCTAGGGAAAATTCAAACCCCACAAAATTATAAAGGACTTTTTTGCCTAATAAGTGGGATATATGCAAGGAGAAAGGCAATAAGTCCCCTGTTGTAGAAGACCTGGTGTGAGCATGAAAAAATGTTTATGAGACGTCACTTGCTAACATACAACTGACCTCTGAAATTCCAGAGAGCATTACCAAAAAGGCCACTAAAGCAATAAAGTAAAAAATATTGGTCTCCTTGAGACAAGCAAGATTCCTCTGTCAGTATCAGAATAAACACCTATATCCCAAATCTAAATTGGCTATTAGCTCTCTCCTTGGAGGAACAAACTCACAGCAGATGCCACAATCTTATGTCCTCTAGTGGTTTAGGAGAATGTTTATAAGCCACAATGAGAACTTGTCACCCTTTATAGAGAAAACCACAGTTTGGGTGGATTAGCATACCATACAAGCGTCTGTGTCTATGCTTACAGCTGCCTTTGCATAATAATTAGTACTGCTTTAAATGGCCTGTACATCCAATTGCTTTGGCTTTGTTGTATGACTAAAAAGGTAAATCACTGTATAAGCTCGTCAACCGCATGGAGGGAAAACCTAACAGAATAGAGTACCAAAATGACATCCTCTAAAGAAAAATAGAACTGTTTTTTGCTTTCTCACCACTTTGTGCCGGCCTTTCCCAAAGCCTAAGGGAAAAATTGCGGAAAGAGGAGGCATGGTAGAAAATGTAAGGGCTGGCAAGAGAGATATTGGGGTGAATTTTGAGACTACAGCAATATAGACCTGGACTCCTAACTGATCAACTGCCTGTGAATACAAGCATCTCCAACTGGACCATGGGAACCTTGGGTTGTTCAAAATTTGGACATAGATAACTTGCAAATTGGTTTTAAATGAATGTCACATTCATTGCTTATGCTTAATAATATGGCTCACTTAAAAAAATGTGCCAATTACCTAATTGTAACATCAATTGAGTAAGCATATCAATGTATCATGAAAAACAATGTGTTTTTATTATATTGTAGAATCCCCTTAAAAAAAAAATAAACAAAAAAGAGGAAAAGTTAAAAGGGAATATTTTAACTTTTCTCCATTTCGATGATGTTGGTTATGGGTTTGTTGTATATGACTTTGATTACATTGAGGTATTATCCTTCTAGTCCAATTCCATCTAGAACTTTAAGCCTGAAGGGATGCTGGATTTCATTGAAGGCTTTTTCTGTGTCAATTGAGATAGTCGTGTGTTTTTGTCTTTCAGTCCATTTATGTGTTTTATGATATTCATTGATTTACGTATGTTGAACCATCCCTGCATCTCTGGTTTGAATCCAACTTGGTCATGATGGATGATTTTTTTTGATGTGGGTCTGTATGCAGTTTGCAAGTAATTTTGTGAGAATTTTTGCATCTGTGTCCATTAATGAGATGGTCCTATAGTTCTCTTTTTTGATTGAATTACCTTTGCCTGGTTTCGGTATTAGAGTGATGATGGCTTCATAGAAGGAGATTTTGCTCTCCTTGTATCCTTCTGAACAGTTTTAGTAATAATGGTTGTAAGACCTCTTTAAATGTTTTATAGAATTCTTCTGTGAAACCATCTGGGCCTGGGATTTTTTTTTCATTTGGGAGGTTTCTTATTATATTTTCAATTTCATCATGTATTATGGTTCTGTTTAAGCTGTCAATCTCTTCTTGGTTAAGCTTTAGAGAATTCCAGGATTTCAGGAATTCAGATATTCATCCATTTCTCTTAGGTTTTAAAATTTAGTAGAGTATGTGTTTTTTTGATATATTCTCCTTTGATTGTCTGGATCTTTTTGTTGTCTTTTGTGATGTTTCCCTTTTCATCACAAATCCTATTGATTTGGAGATAATCTTTCTTTTGGTTATTTGGGCTAGAGGTCTATTTATCTTGTTAATCTTTTCAAAGAACCAGCTTTTTGATTCATTGGTTCTTTGTATTGTTTTCTTTGTTTCTATTTCATTGATTTCTGCTCTGAATTGTTGTGATTTCTTTCCTGTCCTTTTTGGGTTTAGGGTTACCATTTGTTGTTGTCCTCTCAAGTGTTTTTTAGCTGGCAAGTGTTAGTTCGTTTATTTGTCTTTTTCTGCTATTTTATTTATTTATTTATTTTTTATTTAATTTCTGTATGTGTAATGAATGTACTGTCTGCATGTAGTCTGTACACGCCCATTGTCATGCAAGTGCTGCGGAGGTCAGAAGAGGGTCTCAGATACCCCTGGAACTGGAGTTCTCCTGGAATTGGAGTTTCAGACGGTCCTCGGCCGCCATGTGGGTGCTGGGGATCAAACCGCCCTTTTCTGCTTTTTTAATGTAGGCACTGAGGGCCATAAACTTCCTTCTTTGGACTGCTTTTAAAGTATCCCATAGGTTTTGCTGTCTTGTATTGTCTTTTTCCTTTAGTTTCAGGAATGTTTTTATTTCTTTATTTCTTCCTTGAGTCATTCATCATTCATTGTTTATTCTCGATGTGTACTTGTAGATAGTAGGGCTTATTGTGGTTTTGATATTGAGCTTTGTTTCACTGTGGTCTGATAGAATGCATGAAATTATTTGAAATTATTTCAATTGAAATGATTTCAATCCTTTTGTATTTGTAGAGTTTTTTTTGTGTGTCCTATTATGTGGTAGATTTTAGAGAATATTCCATGGGGTGCTGAGTAGCAAGTATATTCTCTGGTGTTTAGGTGGAATATTCTGTAGCTATCCGTGAGGTCTATTTGGTGTATTGTATTGTTTAGTTCAGATGTCTCTCTGTTTATTCTTTGTCCAGTTGACCTATCTAATGGGCTCAGTGGGGTATTGAAGTCACCTACTGTTAGTGTGCTGGGATTAATCTGTGCCTTGAGGTCCTGTAGAATTTTGTTTATAAAGTTTGGTGCACTGGAGTTTTGTGCATATATATTCATGATTGTGATAAGGATGTAGTGGTCCTCTTTGTCTCTTCTGATTAGTTTTATTTGAAGTCCATTTTGTCTGATATTAAAATAGCAATTCCTGCTTGCTTTTTGGTACCATTTGCTTGTAATATTTTTTTCATCCTTTCACTTTAAGTTGGTGTCGATCCTTGAGGGTGAGATGGGTTTCTTGTAGACAGCATATAGATGGGTTATTTCCTAATCCATTCTCCCAGTCTATGTCTTTTGACTGGGGACTTCAGCCCATTAATATTTAAGGTTATTATTGAGAGATGTATGCTGCTTCCTTTCACCTTATTTTCTGTTTGCATTCTTGGTTTAGGTTTGTATTTCCGCAGTTATACTTTAATTCATTACCCTCTCTAGTTGCTTGGGGATAGTTGCTCCTTTCCTCTGATCTTTGAATTGCTTTGAGTATTTACTGAAGGGTTGGTTTTCTGGCTATGAATTCTTTCATCTCGCTTATGTCATGAAAGATTTTTCTTTCTCCTTCAACTATAATTGACATTTTAGCTGGGTATAGTAATCTGGGATGGCATCTATAGTCATTAAGTACTGGGAATGCTTTGGCCCTGGTTCTTCTAGCTTTCATCACTTACACTGAAAAGTGAGCTGTGATTCTGATGGGTTTTCCTTTATATGTAACATGTTGTTTTTCCTCTTTCAGCCTTCAGTAACTTGTCTTTGTTTTCGGCATCTAGTGTTTTAACTATGATATGGCATGGAGTATTCTTTTTCTGATCTTGCCTATTTGGTGTTCTGTGTGTTTCTTGTATTTGTATGGGTTTTTCACTTTTCAGCTGGGGAAATTTTCTTCTATTATTTTGTTGAAGATGTGATCAATACCTTTGTCCTGGGATTCTTTTCCTTCCTCTATCCTTATAATGCTGGGGTTTGATCTTTTCATAGTGTCCATATTTCCTGAGTTTTCCACCCTGTGATTTTTTAAAAATTTCATACTCTTTGTTTGGCATTGCAGTTCTTTCACTTTGTATTCTAGTGTTGATATTCTACTTTCTGCTTTATCCAATCAGTTACTTAGGCTTTCTCCTGTCTTTTCCTGATGATTGGATGAGTGTGCAATTTCCTTTCTCACTTCATCCTGTGATTTCTTTAGTATTTCCAGTTCTCTTTGAGGTTTGTCATTCTCTCTTTCTAGATCCTTGATTTGCTGGTCAGTTTCCTGTTTCATTTCAGCATGGGTTCTTTTCAGAGTTTCCACTTCATTTCTGAGTTTGTCATTTTCTCCCTTCATCTCTTTGAATATGTCTATTATTGTCTTTTTTAAATTTTATTTATTTTTGTATGTGTATGAATGTACTGTCTGCATGTAGGTCTGTGCACCCATGTCGTGCAATGCCGCGGAGGTCAGAAGAGGGTCTCTGATTCCCCTGGAACAAGAGTTCTCCTGGAATTGGAGTTACAGACGGTTCTTAGCCGCCATGTGGGTGCTGGGGATTGAACCCGGGTCCTCTGCAAGAGCAGTCGGTGCTCTTAACCACTAGGCTATTTCTCCAGCCCCTATTATTGTCTTTTTAATATCTGTGTCCTGGGTTATATCCAGGGAGAACTCATTGTTAGAGTCTTCTATAGGACTGATAGATTTTGGTGGGGATTTATTATTTGCTTTTCCCATGTTGTTGATTTTTCTTTGTGCTCTTGGCATTTGGATTTGATTTGGTGTTTATAATCTGATGTAAAATTCAAGTGCTTCTTTGTTTGATTGTAGACCTGTTCCTCTAGGTTGGAAGGTTTGTTGTCTTTTTTATTACTTTGTGCTCTGAGTCACCTTCCCTGTTCCTACTGGGATAGCCACAAGGGGGGTGGGTGGTACTAGTTTTTGCCTGTCCAATCCTGTCACCTCCAAAGTGCCCTTAGAGCCTTACCCAATCTGGTCTGGAGGTTGAGCAGGTCCAGAGACCTGGGTGCAGTCCCTGGTCCAGATGGGATGACAGCAGGGGTGCACAGAGGTGTGGGGGTTTTTACCCCACCTGGTCTGGAAGTTGGGGAAGCTTCAGAGACCTTGGGGGAGTCCCTAGTCTGGATGGGATGACAGCTTCTTGTATTTGTATGGGTTTGTCATTTTTTTTCAGTTTGGGGAAATTTTCTTCTATTATTCTGTTGAAGATCTGATCAATACCTTTGTTGTAGATATTAATAGCTTTGTCTGGATGGGGTGTACAGAGGTGCACAGGGCCTTAACTGGTCTGGGCTGCAAGTTGAATCAGCTTCAGAGACCTGGGCACAGTCCCTGGTCTGGATGGACTCTGATTTGTATAATTCGAACCAATCTTGCATCCCTGGAAGGGAGTTGACTCAGATATGTTTTATAATCTTCTAAATGTTCTTGACTTCATTCTGACAGTATTTTATTAATCTCTGTTGGCCACAGGAATTGTTGTATAGCTTTTTGTTGTGTCCTGGTATTAGGGTAATGTGGTTCACAGGATGAATTTGTGATTCACTTTGTTTTCATTTTATGTAACAGTTTGAAGAATAATAGTGTTAGCTGTTCTTTAAAAGTTTAGTAGAATTTGGAAGTGAATATACTGAAAGTGTGTGTGTGTGTGTGTGTGTGTGTGTGTATGCAGCAAGAGGGTGACCACATGTAAGATCTACTCTTGTAGAAAATTTCAAGCAGAAAATTCTATGGAAGCTGTGGTTTCCATGCTCTATCCTAGAGCCTCAGAACCTATTTAATAACATTTCTATACTTCAGCCCCCACCTTTCTGCCCTTGGATATATAATTTTTTCTTTAGGTCTATGAGTTTGGCAATTTTATATTTTATGTGGAAGTAAAGTCAGGCAATATTTATTCTTCTTTGATTGGCCCATTTCACTTATAATAGTGTTTTTTGAATTTACTCATATTTTTGAGAATGGCAAGTTTTTCTTTGTTAAGGCTGAGTAATATTTTCTTACTTATATATCATATTTTCTTTATCCTTTCTTCCATTGACTGTCTCTTCCCTTCCCCATCTCAATGCTTGTAAATAGTGTTGCCATAAGTGAAGAAAATGATCATGATCAATGAGTTCTGGATGATTCAAAGGATTTAAAATGTTTAGTGTTATCATTTTCTTAAAAAATCATTGTTATTTTGGAAGAAAGAGGTTGACTTATTGCTAAAGATTCTCCTTTCTATTATGAGAAATCACAGAATATTTTTTCCATTACACTGTCATTTCTTCAATTTAAATTATGCTTCTTTTGTAAATATGTCCATTTGACCAATGTAAGACAAGAAGTAAACCATATATAGAGAGCAACAGAGTCAGTATATATATATTTTTTGGTCTTTTTGAGACAGGGTCTCCCTGTAGCTCCAGCTGTCCTGGAACTCACTCTGCAGACCAGGCTGGCCTTGGACTTACAAAGATTCACCTGCCTCTGCCTCCCGAGTGTGAGGATTAAAGGCATGCACCACCATGCTGGCTTCAGAGTCAGTATTTAACCGTCTACTGCTCTATGGCTAGGAATTATTTTCATTCTTTTCCCTTGAGTGCCTGCATCAAACGTATTCACACTGAACTGAGCCATCTGCTTTGTGAAGCTCACTGTCAGACTCTCATATACTTTAAGTACTATTATCTAAAATCTATCTTGAAAATTAGGTTGGGATTATTTTTAAAAATTTTATAGAGGGTTTGAAATAACTAAACATATGCTGATATTTTTCTTGCTTTACAAGAACAAATATCACATTTTCTTTTTTTTTATTCATATCAGGTTTCAAAATAAATGTTAGATCAAATATGTCTGTTTTTTTAAAAACATATGGCTTCATCAAAATTAAAATATATGCCTCACATTCAAAATAAAGATATCTATTTTACCACATTGATATTAACCATGTGCAGATAGCCAGAATCTCCTTCTTATTATTTTGAGATTTTTTTTTGGTAATTATAGTTGTAAAATATAAATTTATATTTGAATAAAAGAGTCATTCTTTCAGAATATATTAAAATTCTACTTGAGAATTTAAAAATATATTAAAATTCTCCTTGAGAATTTTTTTAAACAGAACACTGCTTTAAATAAACCTGAAGAGAAATTCTATTATTTTTATTTTCAAGTAGTAGCAAAAGATGGCTGAATATAAATGCTACAATAGTTTATAGTTTTAGCAAGATGCCCAGACAATGAAGCCAAGGCCCTGGGACTACTCCTCCTCCTCTGGTTCACACAGGTGACAGCATGTAGTGTGAGGGGTGGTAGGAGTACAGGGAAGGTGGTTCCCACTGTCACCTCCAAACCAGGAAAGGAGGTGATTTTAAAATGCTAGAAATAGAACAGAAGAGTCTCAGATGTACAGCCTTAATGAGAGGAGAACACAGTGCTTCATGACACGGGTGCACAGACTTGCATGCAGACAGTACATTCATACACATACAGAAATAAATGAAAATTAATTAAAAAATTAATAAAAAAATAAAAATAAATAAAATAAATAAAATGCCTTTTTCTTGCAAAGGAAGCAGCTTTTGAAGTTAAACAGTCTGATGGTTGTATAGAAGGTGGACTTTTTCTAGAGTGGCCAGTCTACAGACAGGGCTGTGACATTAATTTTCTAATGTCTCTGTCGATTATGCAGAGGAGAATCAATTTTCTTACCACGTCTTTGGCTGGTAATTTTTTTTCTAGTGAACAAAGATATTTGCATTGTGCATCCACAATTTCTTGATGCTTAGCAATATAAGATATCATAATCAACCAAAATAATTCATCCCATTTCAAAAATCAAGCTTAAGTAAAGCTTAACGTTTTGGAAAATTTGTTCTAAGTAATTTTATACTGAAGAGGGATGTAATTATCAGGAGAGCAAGAAGTGATTTAAAGCATTTTACCAAAAATAACTACATTACCTATCTTACTCATAAGAGCAGGTGTGATCTCTGTCCCTCCCTCAAAAATTAAAACTGCAATTTACACAGACTGAATGCTGAGAGAGTGGAGAATGCTCTTCTTTTAAGATTAGTTAGAGTAAAGTAGTGATGTCCACAGTGTCTGTGCCAAGCTCAAGATAATTCCCCAGGGGAGGTAAGAAGTCGCCAAGACATGCTAGATTATTAATGTGCTTTAAAAATCAACTGAATGTGGAGTCTCAAACCTGGCTGTGCTCAAAATCTGCCAGTGTCTTTATGAGTAATCTTTTACTGGATCCGTCTGTGCCCATTTATCTTTGCACTAACTCCTTTCACACTGCCACTGTAGGTTAGTGAAGCCTACAATACTCACTTACTGTCCCAAGTGTTTGCCAATATCTAGTTTAAAGAAATAGGATTTGAGTTTTGCTGGTTCTCCTTTGTGGACTGAGTTCCAAATGGCTAAAGGTCACCTGGCAGGACAGGGTTTTCAAACTCAGTGCAGTGTTCTCTCTTAAAACTGTCCCATCATCTTGTTACAATTTATAAAGGCTACACTGATGCATTCACCATTTGAACTGTTTTTTACTTAAATAATTCCAATAAAATAGAGAAATTTCTTTAGTAAAATAAAACTCCTGCGAAGTAAACTACATTAAAAATACTGTTGGCAACATAAGCATAAATATCAGGAAATAGCAGACACGATGCCTCTGTTTAATATAAGCTTATCGGGAGTAAATATGAACTGTAAACATTGTAATTTATTTGAATTTGAGAAGTTTTTAATTATATAAATTCTTTCAGATATAGATTTATATCGGTGTTCACTGGGAATATAGCTAGCCCCATGTTTATAATTTTGTTTTGTATTATAACTAATTATATAACAACATCATGGTGAGTGAGCTTTACAGAACAGTCAACCAAGAGTAAGAAGGACCATGAAGTTAGCAGTCATGTTTGAAGACAGAGGATATTCAGTGTTATCACATTTAAAGAATTGCTGAGGTAAATAATTAAATTCTCTTTTCAGTAAACAATATAAAAATGTTAAGGAAATTTAATAAGGTATAAATATATTCTTCCTGCTGTAGTAAATATTATAAAATATTGCATAGAAATGTGAAATTATGAAGGAAATCTGTCTTTGTCATTAAACGCTGTCAGAAAATACACAGGAAATAACCTTGAAGACGAGGAATGAGTGATTCAAATATACCAGAGTTTTATTATCTGGCTAGACCACACTATACACTTCAAAATATTCTTGGTTTATAGCATTGTGATATAAGGAGGGGCAGGTATATCCAGAGGGTTCACTGCTCAGCCAAAAAGATGGGTTCCAGCTTGTGAAAGACCCTGTATCAAAACAAAACAAAACAAAACAAAACAAAACAAAACAAAACAAATAAGATGGTGAAGCAGTTGAGGAAGATATTCTGAAGTCAGTCTTTGGCCTCCACATTTACCTGCTCAGGCAAGTTCACTTTCTCACACACACCCCTTCCCAACGGGGAAAGATTCCGTAAGGCAGATAGCACTCTGCCCTAATGCCAAAGGAACTTTAGAGGAAAATAGAACCATCAGAGTATCTAAATGCTGAATTCAACATTCACATCTAAAGCATAAGTAGAATTAAGTGAGAGTGCATCCTTAGCAAACCTCTCTAGCTCACTTCTTAGTCTCTGACAGCAAATGGCAAACACAAAGTTTGATGCTCAGAGTTACATCTCATAAATGCACTTTTGGACTCTATACAAGCTCTCAATCAAATGCAAACAAACAAAGCACTACCTTTTTAATATTTGTGGAACCCTCATAAAAATTAACTGATAGTTCAAATATGAAACCTCATTAATTGTCAGGGTAGAAATGAGATACCCAGACTTCTTAGACCACGAAAGTTTTACACATTAAAAAAAAAAAAAAAAAAACCAAGAAAACCCAAAAGGTCCATGATAGCCATCAGTAGAAATTTTTGGTTTGCAGCCAATTTTTGGACAAGAAGGAAAGTTGAAATAAAATTTCTATTCAATATAGCTGCCCTTACTGATATCTAAATGAGAACTAAAATTTTGCGTATTTAAGGTATACAACTTGATGTTCTGATATTTATATGTAGAGTCCAGGACTGGGAGATAGAGCAGCCTTACCTAATTAGACCTCCATCTACTTTGAGCAAATGAGGTCCATGTGCTTTGGCCCACCTTGCCCCATTGCCTGCCCCAGACCCTAGAAATCACAGTTCTCTCTACTTCCCTAAGTGTGACTATTTTGGATTCCATGTCTAAGCCTTCTGTGTTTGATATATTTTCCTTTCAGGGTCATCCAAGTAACTACCATTGAAGGACTTCCTTGTTTTTTTCCAAGGTAGAGTAAGTTCCCACATCTAGTACATTTTCTTTATGTGTTCATCTGTCAGTATAAATCTGAGTTGTTTTCTTACCATAGACCTGCCTTTAAGGAATTCTGTAATGAACATAGGAGCGCACATGTGTTTCCAAAATGCTGACATAATTTCCTTTGGCGATATGAAGAGAAGTGTGACTGGTATTCAAATGGTGGTAATATTTTCAGTATTAGGGAGACTGACCACACTGTTGTATGTAATTATAACAGTTTCCTTCCCAATGACTGTGAGGAATAGGGGTTTCCTTTTCTCCACATTCTCATCAGCATTTTTAGTAATATATTTTTTACTTTATTATATTTGTTTTAACAACACAAAACAAGCACTCTTACTACTGGAGTTTCATGTGACTTTATATGTATGTATATATACACATACACACACACACATATATATATATATATGTGTGTATGTATATATATATATACTGTGTAAAGTTTAAATCAAATAAAACTCATAACTATCTCCCTAATGTTTATTATATCTTTGTGATAAAAACTTAATCATGTTGAATGTGGCAAAACTGCCTTTACTTTGTGATTTCAAGGCCAGTCTGGTCTACATAGTGAGTTCCACATCAGCGGGGACGACTTAGTCAGACCTTGTCTGAAAACAAACAAACAAACAAACAAACAAAACAAACAAACAAACAAAAAGACACACAATTTAAACACTCCTTCTACCATCTTGAATGTATAATTGCTGACCCCAATCACCCTACACTGGAGTAACAGACCCAGAATATCCTGCTCTTCTCTCACTGTAACTTTGTGTCCAGTTTCCTACCTTGCCTCTTTCCTTCCCCCTTCCTAAGTGGACCACCATGTTGCTGCCTGTATCTATGACATCAGCGTTTCCAGATTACATGTTAAATTAGTGAGGTCACTCAGTACTTGTCTTTCTAAGTGCCCGGCTTCTTTTACTGAACATAAAATCTGTATTAGAATTACAGGGATTCTGATCTTTTTAAAAGACAAATAATGCCCTGTCATGCATATGTATCACAATGTTTTAACCCTTTGTCAGTTGATGTGTGCACTTAGCTTTGGTCCTGTTACGGGTGTTTTCAGACTATATCCAAAATTCATTGCTCAAGCCAATGTCAAAATACTTTTCAGTTTTTTCCTAGTAATTTTATAATTTCAGACATTTATCTGAGTTGATTTTTACAGGGTCCAATTTTATTCTTGTGCCTGTGGATACCCAGTTTTCCTCATTTAAATTTTGGCGTCCTTGTCAAAGGTCATGATGGCGTCAACTACTTGACTCTATTGGCCTGTACCTCTATTTCTATGTCATTACCACACTATCATAATACTGAAGCTTTCTAATATATTTTAAAATCAGGAAGTATGTTTTCTCCTTAAAAATGGAAATGATGTTTAGAAGACTATCTTTATTTTCACAGGATTGAGACAGTTTAACTATTCTTTTCAGATTATTCATGATTTTAAGTAATTATTGTGTTATTTTATAATACTAAAACTTTATGAAAATAATGAACTACAATAGTGAAATAAAATTTGAAAAAATATGTCTATCTGAAAAATATATAGTGAAATAAAATATTTATTGAAACATTTGGGATGTTAAAATTTTCCTTGAGAGAAAACTTATGACTGTCAAGACACTTAATGACTAAAAGAATGAGAATAAAAAATAATTATCCACATTGAAACATTCAAAAGCTAAAAATACCACAGAAAAATTTAGAGGAAATCTTATTTAGAGAGAAAAACCATTATCTTTTGCACATAAAAAAAACCAAGAAAATGAAATTAGTAAGGGTTGAGACTAGCTAGCCGGATAGCAGGATAACTGTAGAAATTATAAACATGAATTATTTTCAAAACATAAAATAGCAAGCTTTTAGCTAGAAAACTAATAAAAGGTAAGAAATACAAAATCACAAACATTAGCTATTTGCTAACAACATAGAAGTCACCAAAAGCATAATATCACCGTTTCCACCTTATCAAGTAAATACGAGGATTCAATTTAAATGAATAATCTATAAGGGATATGTAAGTCTTTGAAAACACGATAAAGGAAAAATTCAGCAAACCAGTTACCCAAAGAGAAGCTGTGAAAGTGGTGGAAGGTACTCTCAAGAAGCTTTAGACACGGAGGCTGGAGAGATGGCCTAGCGGTTAAGAGGGCCGACCTCTCTTACAGAGGACTCGGGTTCGATCCCCAGCACCCACATGGCGGCTGAGAACCGTCTGAAACTCCAATTCCAGGAGAACTCCAGTTCCAGGGGAATCTGACACCCTCTTCTGACCTCCGCGGCATTGCATGACACGGGTGCACAAACTTGCATGCAGACAGTACATTGATACACATACAGAAATAAATAAATGCCGGGCATGGTGGCGCACGCCTTTAATCTTAGCACTTGGGAGGCAGAGGCACGTGGATCTCTGTGAGTTTGAGGTCAGCCTGGTCTACAGAGTGAGTTCCAGGACAGCTGGAGCTACAGGGAGACCCTGATCTTCAAAAAGACAAAAAAAAATAAAAAAAAAAAAAAAAAAAAAGAAGCATCTTAGACGCACCGGTGATCCACAAGATGCTTTGATAGGCCTTCCTTTGCACCAACAAAAGGCAACTGGAGAAGGAATAATCTTAAGGAGACCTTTCCATCCCACAATAGCCTCAAAAAAAATAATTACCTAGGAATAAAACCTAACCAAAGACCCAAAAGACCTCTACAACAAAAGTTTTTAAAACCTGAATAAATTTAAATTGACATCAAAAGATGGAAAGGACTCCCCCATGGCTCGTGGATTGGGAAAATAATATAGTAAAAAGTCCATGTCTACCCAAATTAATATACAGATTCAATGCAATCCCAATCAACAAAATCCCCCAATGGCTTTTTCACAAGATTAGAAAAAAAACACCCATTAAATTCATATGGAAAAACAAAAAACCCCAAATAGCTAAAGTGACCCTGAGGAAAAGTGCAATACTGGGGCATTACATTAACCAGGCTTCAAGCTATATTATAGGGCAATAGTCATAAGACAGCCTAGGTTACTGTGGCACAAAAAACACCCCTTGACCAGTTGAAAAAAATTGAAGATCCAACTTGAGTACATATAACTTCAGCCCACCGCTCATATTTGACAAAAGGTGCCAAAAAAAAGCTCAATGGAGGAAATGTAGCAACTTCAGCAAATGGTGTTGCAAACTGGATCCTCCATTTGTAGAAGAACAAAATTAAAACCCCTCGTTCTCACCCTGTGTGTACAAAACATAAACTTCCAAGTGGGTCAAAGATCCTAGGACCTAAAACCTGAAACTCCTGAAGTTGAATAGAATAGAAATTTCGCAGCCAGTAACACTACAAGACATCGGTGTGGGAAAAGACTTTCTAAACTAAACAATAGCTGCACAGGAAATAAGAACAACAGCTGACAAGTGGGACCTCATCAAGCTCAAAAGCTTTTGTACAGCAAAAGAAACAATCAAGGAAGTGAAGAGAAAACCCACAGAGTGGGAGGAAATCTTCACCACTGATACATCAGACAAAGCATTAACATCCAGAATATATAAGCTACTTAAAAAACAAAGTAGAAAACAAATGACCTACTCAAAAGATGGAGTAAAGAGCTGAATAGAAACTTCACCAGTAAGGAAGTAAAGATGGCTGAGAAACATCTTAAAAAGTGTTCAACATCATTAATAATTAAGGAAATGCAAAGTAAAACCATACTAAGGTATCATCTCACTCCAATAAGACTAGCCAAGATCAAGAAAACAAAAGACACCAAATGCTGGAGAGGTTGTGGGGAAAGGTTGTGGGTTGAGAGGAAAGTGGGAATGTAAACTGGTACAACCACTGTGGAAAGCAGTGTGGAGTACCCTTAAAAAACTCAAAATGAGCCTACTACCTGACCCAGCCATTCCACTCCTGGGTATATACCCACAAGATGCATCCTACTGCAAAGATACATGCACAGCTACGTTTATTGCAATTCTCTTCACAATAGCAAAGAGGTGGAACCAACCCAAATGCCCCTCAACTGATGAGTGGATAGAGAAAATGTGGTACATCTACACAATGGAGTTCTATGCAGCAGTATAGAAAGATGACATAATGAGCTTTGCTGGCAAATGGATGGGACTCGATGCAATTATACTAAGTGAAGTAACACAGTCCCAGAAAAAAAAAAGGCAAATGGTTTACCTCATTTGCAGATGCTAACACCAAATCCCCAGTTGGCAGACAAACTGAGCAACTTTAATATTATATTTCATTGTATCTGAAAGCAACTGTGCTATTACAATGTGAATCTATAAATGGGCTCTAGAATTGTCCTACCACGTATATGCACACATTGTAATTACCATATATAGATGGAGGATATGTAGTCATATTCTAAAAAAAGAATGTAAAATTACATGACTTTATACCTGCATGCAAATTTACCGTTAAAATGTGAATCTCTCAATGTGTTTAGGAATCAACCTATAGTTTATTTTCAGAACTTTTAATTTTGACTTATGTGTGGAGTGTATATATGCATATTTTGGAATAATATAAAATAAAAAAGATGCTTTGAAATTGGGACAGTTCTAATGCAGACCACTGTGGGTTATGTAAGCAGTATGCCTTGTCAACTCACCCACCTAGGACTGCACAAAAAGAAAGCGTGGGTCCCAACTCAGTTATGACCAACATTGCAAATATTTAATTTAGCAAAACATTAAGCTACAGCTCAACAAGTAGGACTCATTTTGGAAATGTAAGGAGGAAACCATGTCTTTACCTCCGTAGAGTTTTCAAGGTCCCTTTTATTAAATAACAAAACCTCTTAGGGAAATCAGTAGAGGCAGCAGGATGGAACACAGCCTCTAAATTTATTTCCCTTTCAATATTTTATTAAAATTACTCCATGGATGTATTTTTATGGTAGAGCCCACACATGTGGAGAAAAGAGAAGAGATAGAACCACAGAATTTTGGAGATAGTACCCTGATGCAACAAAGCTGATCTGACAGAGACATTGAACCCTAAATGGTCATGTAGAATTCAAAGGTCAAATCCCATTTCTATTTAGAGCCAGAGGAAAGAGAACCTATAGGTAAAATGAGGAACAAGGTGACAGGTACTTCTTATGAAGTGGCTGGCTTTGTCCCATCACCTGCATGGTAGAGAGGACTGGGGCACACCTCAAGGTACTGGGGCACAGTGTAGGGCAGGGAGCTCTCCTGGAAACAGAGTGTAGATTGAGGCCCTGGGGTACAGCAGGTCACACTACTCACTCTGTCTTTTTTCCTTTTGGTGTCTCTGAACACTGGTGTCCAGCCTGTTTATCCAGGTTAGTTGTTCTTTCTGTTAACCATGATCTCAGATTTGCATGTTTGGAGTGAGCAATCTTCTCAGCCCAAAGAAGAAAGCCATACTAAGATTAGCATATTCTGGACAAGGAAACTCAAATTACACTGTGAGCTCAGAGCTTGTAAGATGCTATATCCTCAACTTAACCCATTAGTAGACAGGAGACATTCAGAGACCTGGAGAAAAACTCCAACACAGGATACACTACAGAGCAAAATTAGCAAAAATAATAAACATTATTTATGGAGGAAACACCCTCTAGAACATTGATATTTTCAAATGTTAGAGAAATAAGGACCTCCATTAAGCCAGAAGCAAATGCCAGAGAAAGGTCTCTTTAGAGATTAAGGAAATTCTTGGTAATTAAAGAAGATACCACAAATGAATGCAGACTAAAAGTCAGAGGTCAGTGGTTACAGTGGCCCAGTTGGCTTGGGTATGCTGTCTCACTGCTGGAAATGGGTCTCGGGCATCGTAAATATCACCTAGCATGCATCTTTTCACTTTCTTTCTGTTTGCCAACCTCTCAATACTCAAGTGAGTATGGACAGGACTCAGCTTCCCTTTCTGAGAGCTGACAGGAGTGTGCCCTCTCCCAAGTGCTGTAGATTGGCTGCAATGACATAGAAGTAAAAAACACAGACATTCTCCTCTGGACTCCACAGAGCTTGGTCCCACGTTATTCCCCAGGGCAATGTCCTGTTTACTTCCTCTAGATTCACAGTCTTGACTCTTGACATTCTGAGAACTGTTAGATGGATAAAACAAGACAAGACAAGACAAAACAAAACAAAACCAGATGAGAAACTATTCAAGCCATCCTTTCCTCAGTTTCTTCAAAAGCGAACCACACTGCCCTGTTTTAATGCAGCTACGTTGAGCGTGCTTTTTCTATCAGCCACCTTTGACACTAAAGAATGCAATTACTTGTGAATAAATAAAGCATGTGATTGTGAAATTACATAAAATCAGAGTATATTTAAATTTAAATGTCAGTACAATCTTTAATAGAAAAATACTGAGTTTTACTTAAGTTGCCTACAAATATGAATGTTTTTTGAGAAGTATTAACCAACAAAATTAAACAAAATGTTGAAATGGAAAACATGTTAGCCAGAAAAAGGAGCTAATTTATGACTCTATTAGGTGATTTGATATTTTAAGTAATATTCTTAGAAGTTCTAACAGAGTCAATTGAACAGTCACTGAAATTAATAAAATGATGTTCCTTTGTAGATAGACAATATTTTTCATTTACTAGTATAAAAGTAAATTAGTGGCTTAAATGTGTTCTTTGAGAAATTAACAGAAAACATTAATTTTACTCCTATAACTTGACTTTACCTCTTAGCTAAATATCATTTTGATCCATGTGTATCTTTCTTTTAACTGTTAAATATAATCTTTTTAAAAATTTTATTTATTTTAATAAAAGGTAATAAGTAATGAATACAAACATCCTTCATGTAAAACCAATTTGCAAGTAGCAATGCCCAAACTTATACAGCCCAAGGCCCCCATTGTCCAGCTGGAGGAGCTTGTATGTACTACCATGTACTATCATGTTGATCAAATAAGACTCCAGTCTATATTGCTGTAGTTTCACAATTCACCGCAATCTCAGCCCTTACATTCTACCACACCCCCTTTTCCACAGATTGTTCCCTAGGCTTTAGAAAAGGCACACAAGTGGGTGAGAAGCAAAGGAGTCTACTTTATCTGGAGATGTCGTTTTGGACTCTGATCAGTTAAGGCTGTTTCCTTTCATGGGTTGGCAGTTTATCCAGGAATAACCTTTTATTCCTACTGATGAAGCACAAGCAATTAGATATACAGGCATTTAAACAGTACTAATTATTATGGTAGGTTTGGATGGTATACTAATCCATGGACTATAGCTTTTCTGTAAAGGCTGACAAGGTCTTACTGTGGCTTGTAACATCTCCTAACCACTAGATGACTTAAGCTTGTGGCATCAGCCATGAATTATTCCTCTAAGGGGAGAGTTAATAGCCAATTAGATTTGGGATATACAGACATTTGGCTGCCACTGCTGTACAGTATTTCCAGACAGGTGTGGTGTAGCTGATGCTGATGGAGGAGTCTTGCTTGACTCAAGGAGACCAATATTTGCTTTATTGATTTAGTGGCCTTTGGTAACACTCTCTGGCATTCCAGAGGCCAACTGTATACTTGCAAATATGGTCTCAATATATCTTTCCCATGCTTACACCAGGTCTTCTACACCAGGGTCTTACTGCCTCTCTTCTTGCAGGTATCCCAGTTTGGTGGCAAAAAGCCTTTATCTTTTGGGGGGCTTGGATTCCCTAGCCAACATCTCCAACAAATGGACTATCTCTGAATAGTCCATTTCTGATAACAGAGCTCTCCTGTATTAATATATTTTGCTTAATTACCCAGCTTATATAGATGTCCTAGTTTGTCTTCCATTGCTGTGACAAAACACTCTGACCAACACCAACTTGGGGAGGAAAGGGTTTATTCAGCTTACATCTCCTAGGTCACAGTTCATCACTCAGGGAGCCCAAGGCAGGAACTCAGGGCAGGAACCTGGAGGCAGGAGCTGAAGCACAGGCCATGGAGGAATGCTGTTCACTGGCTTGCTTCCCTGGCTCATGCCCAGCCTGACTTCTTATACAGTACACAACAACCTGCCCAGGGTGGCACCACCCATAGTGGGCTGGACCCTCCCACATTGTTCAACAATCAAGACAATACTTCACAGATGTGGCAAGAGGCCAGTCCAATGGAGCCAATTCCCCAATTGAGGCTCCCTCAACCCAGGTGTGTCAAGTTGACACTAAAGCTATCCAGCACAATAGATTTTAGTATTATATTTGGCTCTGAATAGGGAATTATCCTTTCACAATTCCTGTGACTATCAGTCAATTAAAGAAGGCAACTATATTGCTTTTATAAGAGATTATCTCTATAATATTTGGCTCTAGTTTATAGTTAGGGAATGACTTCATTACCATCATATTTTTCTTTGTTCTATGAAAAAGAGGTAAGGGAGTCTCTCATATTAAAACTTTGTGGCACCTGAAAGGTAAAGTTCATTATGAAATATTATAAATAGCTGTTACAAATAGGATCCACAGAGATGTTTGAAGCCTGTAGCAGTCTGAGGCTTTTCATCCTTTTAATGTTTAGCTGGGCCAACTTTTCTACATTAAATTTACCCAAACTGTTTATCATTGACTGTATGTTGTTAATTTGGGAAGCCAACTTAATTCCTTTAAATTATCCTACAGGTAGAAGAAAATGTTACAAGTTGATACTGTACAACACAAACATTGTAGAGAATAATTGTATCCATTAACCCCAAAGTTGTTGTTGTACAAATTATAAGTGAAGCAGATGTGGACTACAATTTATATTTCCAATCAGCTTAAATGTATTACCTTTTTTATTAAAACATTTTAACCAATGTTGTTTAATATAGACATTTTTACTTTTACTAAGACCTAGAATAGCATACAATATGTCGACAAAGTTTGGGCAAATTTGGATACCTGTTAAACTCAGATCAATCAATTATACATTAATCTAATGTAGACCCTTGCCCCCCTCCCATCCCTCCCACCCCACCAGATTCACCATTTCAGTCAGTTCTTTGTTGCAGTCTTTTCTGTTGTTGTTGTTGTTCTTTCCAATATGTATCACTCCCCACAAGGAATATTTACAACTGGGTTATTTGCGCTAGCATCCACAGATGAGGGATACCATTCATCATTTGTTTTTCTGGGACTGTGTTAATTCACTTAAGATAATTTCTTCCACTTCCATCCATTTACCTGCAAATTTCATGATGTTGTCTTTCTTTACCGCTGCATAGAACTCCATTGTGTAGATGTACCACATTTTCTCTATCCACTCCTCAGTTGAGGGGCATTTCAGTTGGTTCCAGTTCTTCGCTATTGTGAAGAGAGCTGCAATGAACATGGCTGTAAATGTACCTCTGAGGTATGAAGAGTCTGGTGGATATATTCCCAGAAGTGGTATAGCTGGGTGAGTTGGTAGGCTCATTTTGAGTCTTTTAAGGGTTCTCCATACTGCTTTCCACAGTGGTTGTACAAGTTTGCATTCCCACTAGCAGTGGATGAGTGTTCCCCTTTCCCCACACCCTCTCCAGCATTTAGCATCATTTGTTTTCTTGGTCCTTGCCAGCCTTATCAGGGTGAGATGGTTTTAATTTGCATTTCCTTAATTATTAGCGATATTGAACACTTTTTAAGATGTTTCTCAGCCATCTCTACTTCCTCGCTTATGAAGTCTCTGCTCAGCTCTTTACTCCATCTTTTGAGTGAACCATTTGTTTTCTTAATTCTTTGTTTTTTTGAATAGTTTATATATTCTGGAGGTTATTGCTCTGTCAGATGTATCAGCAGTGAAAGTTTCCTCCTACTCTGTGGGTTTTCTTTTTTACTTCTCTGACTGTTTCTTTTGCTGTACAGAAACTTTTGAGTTTAATAAGGTCCCACTTGTCAATTGTCGACCTTATTTCCTGAGCAGCTGCTGTCTGATTTAGAAACTCTTTTCCTACACCTATATCTTGTAAGTTGCTGCCAACTTTTTCTTCTATCACCTTTAGAGTTTGGGGTTTCACAGTGAGGTCTTTGATCCATTTGGAGTTGAGTTTTGTATAGGGTGAGAGGTAGGGGGTTAATTTTATTTTTCTACAAGTGGTGATCCAGTTTTGCCAATGCCATTTGCTGAAGATGCTGTCTTTCCTCCACCGAGTCTTTTTGGCCCCCTTGTCAAATATGAGGTGGCTGAAATTGTGTGTGCTCAAGTTTGGATCTTCAGTTTCATTCCATTGGTCTACCAGTCTGTTTTTGTGCCAGTACCAGGCTATTTTTATGACTATAGCCCTGTAGTATAGTTTGATGTCTGGTATAGAGATCCCCCCCGTATTGCTCTTTTCACTCAGGGTTGCTTTGGCTATTCAGGGTCTTTTGTTGTTCCATATGAATTTAAGAATTTTTTTCCCAAGCTTGTGAAGAATGTCCTTGGGATTTTAATTAGGATTGTGTTGAATCTGTATATCAATTTGGATAGAATGGACATTTTTACTATGTTAATTTTTCCAATCCATGAGCATGGGATTTCTATCTTCTGATGTCTTCTTCAATCTCCTTCTTCAGGAGCTTATAATTTTTGTTTTAGAGATCTTTGGTGGTTTTGGTTAGGTTTTTTCCTAGGTATTTTATTGTTTTTGAGGCTATTGTGAGTGTGAAGGACTCCTTGTATTCCTTCTTCAGTTGCTTGTTGTTGGTGTAAAGAAAAGCTACTGATTTTTTTAGGTTAATTTTGTAACCTGCTACTTTACTGAAACTTTTAATCGTTTCTAGGAGTTTTCTTGTGGAGTTTTTAGCATCCCTTAGGTAAACTATAATATGCTCTGCAAAAAGGGATAGTTTTACTTCCTCTTTTCCAAATAATATTTCTTTAATTTCCTTTTCTTGCCTTATTGTCCTAGCCAGTGTTTTAAGCACTATATTGAAGAGGAGTGTTGACAAGGGGAAGCCTTGTCAAGTTCCTACCTTTATGGGGAATCCTTCTAGCTTTTCTCCATTTAGGATGATGTTGGTTGTGGGTTTCTTATATATGGCTTTGATTATGTTGAGGAATGATCCTTCCATGCCAATTTACTCTAAGACATTAATCATGAAGGGATACTGGATTTTATCAAAGGCCTTTTCTGCATTGAAAGAGTTGATGGTGTGGTTTTTGTCCTTCAGTCCATTTATGTGTTTTATGATATTCACTGATTTTCTTATGT